>LZPO01066737.1:57349-73320 GCA_001675575.1 Neotoma lepida
ATGGTTTGAAAGAAAATAGCTTCCAAAGGAAGTGACACTACTAAGAGGTGTGGTCTTATTAGAGGAAGTGTGTCACTTTGTGGCCTCATATATGCTCAAGCCATGCCCAGTGTCTCAGACCACTTCCTGTTGCCTGTGAGCCAAGACGTAAGAACTCTCAGCTCCTTCTCTAGTGTTATGTCTGCTTCCATGCTGCCTTGCTTCCCACCATGATGATAATGGACTAAATCTCTGAACTGTAAGTCAACCACCACAATTATATGTTTTTCTTCATAAGAGGTGCCATGGTCATGGTATCTCTTCACAGCAATAGAAACCTTAAAATATTTACATATACATTTTCACTAACATGTGGTTTATCTCTATTGTGCATTTCCAGATTACTCCATGATCTTTTATAGTGCTTCATGAAGCACATTTTATCCATGATTAAATGTGAAAGATGGTGACATTACTCCTGTTTCCAGGAATGTATTGAAACCTCAAGTAACTAAATACTAACTCAAGAGCAGTATACATGGGTATTTCTTGATAAAGCTGAGTCATTTTGAGACATATAGTAGAAATACCATACTCCTTTCCACCTCAATTGATGGAAAGAGGAGGATCTGCTGTTTTTCTGCCACAGCCTTTGACATGAGATGACTTACCTACAGACCTAAGAAATCCCTAAAGCAAACAGTAAGACTNTGGGGAGCAGTAACCAATATCAGACCTGGGAAATTATTGAGCAAGTCTGTGCAATATTTATAGAAAATAAAAATTATATAATCTTAAAATGGGTACATAATAGCACTCTTGCNACAACAATTTCTCAATTTGTAAGGTGGCTTCCTATCTAAATCTCTGTTCAGTTTCAGGTTACATTATTATGTCTTTTTCTGAGAGGTTGGAATATGAAAATTCTGAGTACTTATTTAATAAAAAAAATAAAATACCGAATTTCCATTTTAATCAAGTTTTATTGCATTTTATTTCCATAAAAGATTCTTCAACATTTTCTGCACATGGAGGATTTCTTCATTTGAATAAAATGGCTTTTCTCATAGAATATTTTTTCTTATTAAAGTTCCAAGACTTGTGCATATACTAACATGTCATAACAATTAGTTACTCATTAGTTTTAGTAATAGAACTTCCCAAAAATTATATGGTGACAATTTTTACTATTTCTATTAAGTGTCAAGTAGGATAAGTTATTTATAATTGATCAATTTTGTACATATTTTGAACTTTCTGAAAGCTTGTTTGTCTAAGATAAAACTATTTGTATACTTTCATTGTCAATTTAGTTTATAAGGTTAATATTGCAAATAAAANTGTAAATTACTTTTCTGAATATATATAATTACCTTTCTGAATATATAAATCTTGATGTAACAGAATATCATGATAAAATAATACTCTTATTAAATTAAGAGGCTTGTGAATCACAAATGAAGAAGAAACTCTGTGGTAGTCATAAAATTCAAGACTCCAGAAATTGTAGATATTCCAAGAGTTAAAATAAATGCAGTCAATATTCAGACATCTTTATATATGGTTGATGCAAGGGAAATAAAGTTTTGCTGTGGAACTACTAAAACATACTTCAATGAGGCTCTGATTGTTTTCTTTATTTGCCACTTGTAAATTAAAATCTATAAATATACAAAATTTTGGAAACTTAAATATGATTTCAGTGGCTGCCTCTAGCCTATCTCCTGTCCCCTCCCCATCTGATCCTCCCATTCCTATCCCCATCTACTCTGAGTATGTCTGTAAAATCTATTCTATTTCTCCTACCAGGGGGATCCCTGTGAGCCCCCCTGCAGACCCTTCCTCTATACATAAACTCTCTGGGTTTTTGGATAGTAGCTTGTTTGTCATTTACTTAATGGCTAATATCCACTTATAAACAAATGCATACCAATTTATCTTTCTGGNTCTGGGTTANCTCACTCTAAAAGATTTCTTCTACTTCTATCCATTTGTCTGCAAACTTCATGATATTACTTTTTTTAACAGCTGAGTAATACTCCATTGTGTACATGTACCACAATTCCTTTGTCCTCTCTTCTGTTGAGGGACATCTAGGTTGTTTGCAGTTTCTGGGTACTATGAATAATTCAGCAATGAACATGGTTGAGCACGAGTACTTGGAGGAGGATTGAGAATCCTTTGGGTATATGTCTGAATGACGTAGCTGGATCTTGAAATAGCTCAAGTCCCAAATTTCTTAGGAACCATCATATTGATTTTGATAGTGGCTGTACAAGTTTGCATCTCCACCAATAATGGAGAAGAGTTCTNCTTGCTCCACATTCTTGCTAGCATGAGCTGTNACTTGTGGGTGTGATCTTAGCAATTCTGACAGGTGTAAGATGGAATCTCAAAGTAGATTTGATTTGCATTCTTATGATGACTAGGAAATTTGAGTACTTCTTCAAATGTTTCTTAGCCATTTAAATTATCTCTATTGAGAATTCTCTATTTAGATCTTTTTTAAATTGAATTGTTTGGTTTTTTGACATCTAGTTTCTTGAGTCTTTATATAGTTTGGGTATCAGTCCTCTATCAGATGGTAGAGTTAATAAAATCTTCTCCAATTCTGTAGTATCCAAATGATTTTATCCAAATAATACTTTTTTCTTTATCAAAGCTTTTCGGTTTCATATGGCCCCATTTATTCATTGTTGATATTGGTGGCTGTGTTATCAGTGTTTTGTTCATATAGTTCTCCTGTGCCAATGCATTCACGGCTGTTCCCCACTTTCTCTTCTATCAGGTTCAGTGTATCTAGTTTTATGTTGAGGTCCTTGACTCANTTGGATTTGAGTTTAGTGTATGGTGATAAATATGGATCTATTTGCATTCTTCTACATTCATACATCCAATTTGGTTAGCATCATTTGTTAAAGATGCTGTATTTTTCACAGTGTGTATTTCTGGCTTTATCAAAAACAAAATGTGCATGTGTGTATGAATTTATGTCTGGGTCTTCAATTCCATTCCATTGATCCATTTGTCTGTACTTTTGCCAATACTAAGCAGTTTTTATTACAGTGGCTCTGTAGTACAACTTGAAATTGAGAATGGTGAGGCTTCCAGCAGTTCTTTTAAGGTTCAGGATTATTTTATCTATNCTGGGTTTTTTGTTTGCTTGTTTTTTTGTTCTTTTCTTGTCACAGTTGTTTGTTTGCTTTTCAAGACAGGGTTTCTCTGAGTAATAGCCCTGGCTTTCCTGGATCTCTCTTTGTAGACCAGGCTGGCCTCAACTCATGGAGGTTGGCCTGCCTCTGCCTCCCAAGTACTGGGANTAAAGCCACCATGCCCAGCTATCCTGGGTTTTTTTGTGTGTGTGTTTGTTTTTTTCTTTTGAAGTTGAGAATTGTCCTTTCAAGGTTTATAAAGAATTGTCTTGGAATTTTGAAAAGGATTGCCTTGAATCTGTAGATTGCTTTTGGTAGTATAGCCACTTTTACTATATTAATCCTACTATTCCATGAGCATAGAAGGTTCTTCTTTTCTTTTTTCTAAACACTTTTCTTAAAAGATTTATTTATTATGTATACACTGTTCTGCTTGCATGTATGCCTGCAAGCCAGAAGAAGGTACCAGATCTCATTANAGATAGTTGTGAGCCACCACGTGGTTGCTGAGAATTGAACTCAGGACCTCTGGAAGAACAGTCAGTGCTCTTAATCACTGANCCATCTCTCCCGCCCTGGAAGATTTTTCTATCTTCTGATATCTTCTTCAATTTTTTTCTTCAAAGACTTGAAGTTGTTGTCATACAAGTCTTTCCCTTGATTGGTTAGTTACAACAAGATATTTTACATTGTTTGATACTATTGTCTAAGGTGCTGTTTTCCTCATTTATCTTTCAGTTCATTTTTCATTTATCTATCAGAGGGCTACTTATTTTTGTGAGTTAATTTTGTATACAGCTACTTTGCTGAAAATGTTTATGAGCTATATGAGTTCTCTGGTGTAATTTTTAGTATTATATATGTATANTATAATGTCATCTATAAATAATAATACTTTGAGTTCTTCCTTTCCAATTTGTATCTCCTAGATCTCCTTCAGTTGTCTTGTATCTCTAGCTAAGACTTCAAGTTCTATATTGAACAGATATGGAGAGAGTGGAAAACCTTGTCTTATTCCTAATTTTAGAGGAATTGCTTTGAATTTCTCTCTCTTTCATTTGATGTTGGCTATAATCTCACTGTCAAATGCTTTTATTATCTTTAGGCATGTCCTTTGTNTCCCTAACCTTTCCAGGACTTTTATCATGAAGGGGTGTTGGATTTTTTCAACGGCATTTTCTGCATTTTGACACTTGGAATCAAGGGGGCATTTGAGGAATGATATGGAAACCTAGTACAATAAAACCTTCCTAAAATATATTAAGGTGATTCTAATGAAGTCTCCTAATAATGAGAAATATGGACTCCCAACTGGCCATTTCTCTAGCAAACAAGACTTTCAGTTGCAAAACAGGATGGTATTCCATTTAGTTGTTGGCCAAGGGGGTCCCATGGAAATCCCCAAACAACCTAGGCTGTTGCTAAACAAAAGGATGTTCTCCACAAACTGACAGCAGGGCATCATTGTCAAGGACAACACTCCTACTACTCACTGAAAATGGAGAAGTCAAGATGATGCCTACATGGAGCCTTCTCCCCTGTGTACTAGTAGTGTCTTTGGTGCCAGAAGGTACTCTGTAGGCTACCAAAAGAGAAACATAAACACTAACCCAGCCACAGAATCTTTGGCCTACAATGTGTCCTGCCTGCAAGATATGCTAGAGCAGTGGTGGTACAGAACTTGTGAGAGTAGTCAACCAATGTCTGATTTGACTTAAGGCCCACTCCATGAGAAGAAACGCATATCTGACACTGCTTGGGTAACCAAGAGCCAGAGACTAGATAGCTCAGAGACCTAGGGTAAAATCAAATACTAGTGATGTGAAAAAAAAAGTATGTATAAAATGACTCTTAACAATATTCTGCTATACTCAGAGATCAGTACCTTATTCAATCCTCATCAGACAGTCTCCCTCTGGCAGCAAATGGGAACAGATCCAGAGATCCACAGCCAGACATTTCACAAAGAGAAATTCTTAATGGGTAGTCTCCATCAAATTCCTCTCCTCAGATCTCAGGGAAACAGTGTTTTCCAAATGCAACAGATCAGTGGCCTATATAAATCCATAACTATGATGACCTGTACAAGCTGAAGTGAGAGAAAATCCCAACATGGAATGGGCCTCAAAGTCCTACACTTAGCATAGGAAATAGCAGTTATTAATATCTGCTAGGAAAGGCAGAGTCTNTTTTCTTTAATTTGTTGCCCATACTAGGTCAATCACACTCTAGTGGATACTCATATGACCAAGAATATATGAGCAACATAATTTGAACTCAATGGGTGCTGTTGTTTGAAAGAAAATGCCCCCTATAGGAANTGGCACTATTAGAAAGTGTGGCCTTGTTGGAGGAAGTGTTTCACTGTGGGGGTGGGCTTTGAGGACTTCTANGCTCAAATTATGCCCAGTATCATATACTCCTTCCTGCTACCTGCAGATCAAGATGGAGAACTCTCAGCTCCTTCTCCAGCATCATGTCTGTCTGAACACTGCCATGTACCACTATGATTATAATGGACCTAACCTCTGAAATTATAAACCACCCCAATTAAATGTTTTTCTTTATAGGAGTTACCAGGGTCATGGTGTCTCTTCACAGCAATAGAAGCATTAAGATAGAAACTGATACTGAAAGTGANGTATTGTTGTGATAGACCTGACCATACAATTTTGGAGGAATTTGGACTTTGGGAGCTTGGGTTAGGAAAACAGTGAAATGCAATAAACATTNCTTAATGGGTCATAGTAGGAGCAGAGAAGAAGGTGGTGCTAAGGGTGATTTGAAATGTGGGAGCATGGCTCAAGAGGTTTCACAGAAGAAGAATATTAGTGTGTAGTACAGTCCAGTCTTGTGATATTTTGTTGAAGAATGTGGCTGCTTTTTGCCCTTGTCCAAAAATTTTGTCTGAGGCTAAAGTAAAGAGTTCTGGATTAATTCTCTTGGCAGCAAAAATCTGAAAACAGCCTAATATTGACTCTCTTGTATGGTTATTAATGTTAACACTAATGATGATTTATACTGAAAAGGAGCAAGTTGAGCAAGGAAAAATACAAAACATACAATTTGAGAAGAAAAGGAGGATGAGCGAATGGAATGGTGCTAAGTCCTGTGTTCAAGGAGATAAATAAAGAAATGTAATAAAGGAAGGGGTGACCTCAGCCACAAGAACCCACTCAGCTACTTCAAACTTGTTAAAAGGGATTAAATTTTAAATGAAAGCTCAGAGCTGGGTGTGGTGGTACATGCCTTTAATACCAGCACTTTAGAGGCAGAGGCNGCAGATCTCTGAGTCTAAGGCCACCATAGTGTACAGTTCAAGTTTCAAGACAGAGAAGTTTAGGCAGTAAAATAAACCATCGAAAACAGAACATTGGTGAAGATGTAATTGAATGAGGGGGACATATTCTAGCCCCAGCAAGCAGCAGAATTTGGCAGCTATAGCCACATCATTCTGGCTTTAGAGTCAAGGATGGAAGAAAAGGGTTATGGAAACTTCCTTTGCTACTAAGGAAAGCTGTCTAGGCCAGGCATGTGTCAGGGGTGTTCCTGAATTAAGGCCTAGGGTAAAGGTCATTATGTGAAGCTGTGAACGTGAGGCCTAAATTGCCTTGCAGCCCCCAAGATGTTGGAGATGACAGAGCCATGGAATACCTGCTAAGAAGAGCTGCTAATAGGAAGTGGGACCAGCCCAAGAGAAACAAGTATGTTGCAGTCAACAAAGATGGAAGGAATTGGAGATCTGAAGAGCATTTTGATACCAAACATGGAGATATAAAGTTTGGAGTTTGTCCAGCTGGTTTTAGGTCTGCCTTTGATACAGTATTTCTTAACTATGCTCCCTTCTCTATGTTTTGGAATGGTAATGTATATCCTGTGACTTTATATGTTGGAAGTATGTAATCTGCTTTTCTTATTTTGACTTTACNGGGATTACAGTTAAGAGATTGAGTAAATCTCAGAAGAGTCTTTGAATTTTAGACTTTAAATAAGTTTGAGACTTTCATAGACTNTGGGGACTTTTGAAGTTGGGCTGAAAGCATTTTTGCATTATAATATGGCCACAAGTTTATTGGAGCCAGGGGGTAAGTTGGTGGATTGAAAGAAAATGGTCCCCATAAAAGGTGGAACTATTAGGAGGTATGGCCTTGTTGGAGTATATGTGGTCTTGTTGACGGAAAAGTGTCACTTTGGNGGTAGGGTTTGAGGTCTCCTATGTTCAAATTATGCCCACTGTTACATACTCCCTCCTCTGTAGGCACTTTGTTGTAACTCAGTGGGCTTGGTCTAGGTTTCAGCACCAAAATGTAAGCAACAAAGTTGCAACTCAGTGGGCTCTGACAGCTGGGGCTGCAAAGAGTCAGCCCAGCCCTGGAGGGCGAGGTATCCTGGACACCTCAAACTGCTTAGAACAGCTCTGTGCTGTAGGTGTCCCAGACACCTTGAGCTGCTGGGAACAGCTCTGATGGCTGGTGCTGCAAAGAAACAGTCCAGCCCTGGAAGAGAAGTTATTCTGACTGCTCAGGAGAGTCAGGCCTGGAACTGCTTCAGCAGGGAAGGGTATCCTGACTGTGTGGGAGAGTCAGGCCTGGAGCTGCCAGGTCATCTCTGCAGGGAAGTGTGAGTCAGGCTATAGCTGGTGTGATGGGGGATGGTCTCCCTGGAGGATATAGCAATCCTGCTTCTCTCCTGGAAAGCTGCTAGAGCTGAGCTTTGCTCAGTGCCCACTTAAGGGGACTTCTTAACAGAGCTCTGCTTCTCAGGCTTAAGATGTTACTCAGCTCTCCTTTGCTCAGTCCACTGTGGGACATCTCAGCAAAGATCTTCTGTTCAGCTCCTTTTTGCTCAGTCCACTATGGGATGTCCCAGCAAAGTTCTTCTGTGTGCCATTGAATGAAGGTCTTCATACAGAAAACTCTTTTGAGAAAGAGATTTATTTGGGAAGGAGGAGTTNAGGAGAATAGCTGCCTCTACCAGGGTAGAGAGAACAGCTCACAACTGCCTAAGCAGGGCAGTTTATATAGGATGGCCTGGGGGTAGAGTCAATAGGGATTGGCTAGGATTTTTACTGCCCTGGGATTGGTCAGTTCTGCGGGCTAGGGGCAAAGATGACCCTAATGTGAGAGCCAAACTGTGTTTCTTTCACTGGCCTTTTTGGCTTTTGAACACTAATTCTAAGGCCAGGGCGCATATCTTTCAATGACTCTGATTCTAGTGACCAAGAGTGCTATTTTAATACTAGTTTCAGAGTCAGGACATGTTTCCTTTGTTCTGGGTTTGGGGATAAAGTGTTCATTTCTCTAGCTCAGGTCCCAAACCCAGGCTGTGTTTCTTTCCTTGGTCTGAACTCCAGGGTTAGGGTGGGTTTCTTTAGCCAGCCCATTTTCCCTACATCCTGTTGCCTACAGATCAAGATGATGAACTCTAACCTCTTTGTCCAGCACCATGTCTATCTGCATGTTGCCATGTCTTACCATGGTGATAATAGACTGAACCTCCGAACTGTCAGCCACCCAATTAAATGTTTTCCATTATAAGAGTTGTGATGATCGCTGGGCGGTGGTGGCACACGCCTTTAATCCCAGCACTCAGGAGGCAGAGGCAGGCAGATTTCTGTGAGTTCAAGGCCAGCCTGGGCTACTGAGTGAGTTCCAGGAAAGGCGCCAAAGCTGCACAGAAAACCCTGTCTTTAAAAAAAAAAAAAAAGAGTTATGATGTTTCTTTACAACAAAAGAAATCCTAACTAAGAAAATAGGTTTAAAAATAAATTAGGACATAAAGTAGAGAAGTGGGAATGTATCAGGGAGAAGTTGGGAGAGGATAGTGAATATGATAAAAATACATAATATGAAAATCCTGAAGAATTAATTAAAATAATAAACAGATTACTAAACCCACATTCTATGCCCTCCAGATCTCTCCAATATAATCATCTAGGATTTTGATAGTTTTGTTTTTGTGTATCTCTGTATTCTATTTTGAGTTATACACATTTTTTGTGAAGGGTTTAATTAAGGTCTGTGTTTACCTAGATTCTGTTTTTCCAATGTGAATGTCCACTGTTTGAGCATCATATGCAGGAGAGGCCGTGTCTCCTCCAATGCTCTTGTTCCTTGATTAAATATAAGTTATTATACACATGTGAATTTATTTCTGGGCTCTGTGCTGCATCTCATTTACCTATATGTTTGTTTTAGCATCAATAACACATTGTCTCAGTTTCTTTGTCTTTATAGTAAATCTTTGAGTCATGTAATCAGTTCACCAAGTTTCTTTTTCTGGAACAATGAAATGGTTATTATACATCTAGCTAGTCTCATTTTTCAATGACATTTTCTATTCAATCTGAGCAATATCATATAAATTGAGGCGGCTATATTTAGTGTATATTCATACACATCATATACATATGTATATATAGCAGCAATTGCTGAAGAAAATGAGGCCAAGAACTTGAAAATGAGCAATGAACAGTATATGAGATGGTGGGGAGAGCGAGAGAGAAATGATGTAATTATGTTATAATGTCAAAAATAAAAGAAAAAAAATGAGTAAAAAATGTTAAAGTATCCAATAAACCCAGTGACAAAATTAACTATCATCTTGAAATAGAATCATTAATGAGCACTCACATCACAGAAAAGATTTTCTTTTGAATTTCATAATTTTAGTCTAGAATATTTAACTTGCAAAAATAGATTTGGCCAATCTCCTAAGATTTTATGGGTAAATCTGTATTCTGTAGTGTAATGAGATGGAATTGGGGGGGGGGAGACATAAATCTAAACATGATGTTGCAGCTACAATTATTATAATGCATAGCAGAATCATACTCTGGTGGAGGAAAATGTAGAAATTATGAAAATACTTGAGCTAACACAACATCAATATAAACAAATAAGAATTAAAATATATCTGATGTATTAAACTTTGCTGTGTTCTACCAAACACCTCAATGTGTGAAAAGGAATTATTTCATCAGCTGAAGATTTCACAAGCTCCATAGAAAAGGAATGCTAAAATAATAATTGTATATTATTGGATAAAATTATAATTTAAAAAATTCTAAATGCAATATATTGACTTTACAGATTGCTAGGTATATACTTATATGTATGCATATATATTAGAACCTCACCTCTATACATAAATTTGTGAATAAATAATAAAACTTGGTTTACAGCCCAGATTNTTCTATCTCAGATATTGAGATGGACTCTTGCTGTCTTTTAAAACAACTTCAGTTCTACATGACAGATCCAGAAGTGAAGTAGTAAATTAATGAACAGGAAATAGGTTCAAAGAGTCAACAACCAAGTAGACTATGCATACAGTACAATGAACAGAACCATTGTTCTGTAGTGCTTTATAATGTGGATGTCTGAAATGGATGGTTCAGATCTAATATAGCTTGAAAAGTAGGTGCCACAAAACAAAGTGTGGGTCAGGGAACAAGGCAGAAGAATTAAAAGATTTTTATCATAGGATCAAGAACTGTTTCATGAACTGGTTTTTTGGAGCCCAGTGCCTTGGGTGGGACACCTGGCACAGCCTTGGTGCAGGGAGGAGGGTCTTGGACTTGCCTCAACTGAATGTACCAGGCTCTGGGGACTTTCCATGGGAGACTTTGCTTTGTAGGAGGTGGAAATGGGTGAGTGGGTTAAGGGAGAAGGCGGGGGGTTGGGAGGAGGGAAGAGAAGGGCTTCTGTGGTTGGTATGTAAAATAAACAGAAAATCTTTTAATTAAAAAAAGAAAGAAAGAAAAAGAATAACAGCTATTTATAGGGATAGTTGTGAAATATTATGGAAAGACAGGAAAGCTGAGGGGCCATGGAGTCTGAGATTTGTCAGTTTATCACCAGATTAGAGGCAGGAATTCCATCACAATCAATATTTTCTGAGATGTTGCAGACACAGAGACTGCATTTCTTTTATATAGATAATTCAAATGAAATTGTTAATATAGCAATGAATTATGCTTACAGTCTAAGTATGTCAAATATAGTCTTTCTCCTGTCCCAGTTGCAAAATTTTCTTAGGATTTCAAAGAAAATCTATTTAAAGTGAAGGATATGAATTAATCACATTGTTCAAACCTTGTGACCAAAGGTTTTTATCTTATCAGATTCTAATCCCTTTCCAAGATATCTCCAGAGTTACACTATAAACTCATTTCCCAAAAAGAGAAAAAGAAGAAAAGGATTGTAGAGATTATTAGCAATATTTTGTGATATAACTTGAGAGGCAGCAAAAACATTTATACAGAGATTGCTAAATCACTTCAACACCACTCTCTCTTAAGACCCTCCCTTACTATTTGACTTTCTGTTAATCCCAGTGATTAAGTCTACATCTATTTTACTTTCTTTCATTCTCAGTGCTTAAGTCTACATCAAATCTTTTCCTAATAAACTCTACTGGCTCATCAATTCTTTTTTTCTATTGAAAAAATTTTCAGAAAATATATTCTAAATTTCTGTTGATGGGGGCACAGGTGAGCCAGCCCTAAAAACAGGAGTGTGGAAGATCTGCTCTTACCTGCCATCTGCCATATGGTGGCACAGACAGGAGAGAGATGCCCCTCTGCCACTCAATTGCTGAGGCAAGTGGAAAAGCTGGCCCTGAAGTCAGAAAAGCAGAAAAGGAGAGCTAGTTCTGCCCCCCACCAGTTGCAGTACTTGGAAGAAGAGGCCNTGTTCCTCACCTGGGCAGCACAGTAGAGCTGACCCTGTTGGCAGAGTTGAGGGTGAGCTGGCTCTAGAGATGTGAGAGTGGGATAGCTGGCCACAATCCCCATATCTGCCAGGTGATGATGATGGTGAGGGAAAGATTCCTTCCCCCACTTGCCCCTGCCACCTGTGGTGGATGAGGGAGCTGACACTCCCCCTTACCAGCTGCAACACTCAGGAAAGTAGACCTTGCACCTCCCCTGGGCAGCACAGTAGTGCTGACCCTATTGACAGAGGTGCTGGTAAACCACCCTGAGAACATAAACATGGGAGTTCTGGCCCTGCCCCTCATCTGCCACATGGTGGTGTGGGTTGGGGAGAGATGACTTTCTCCCCCACTGCTCCTCCCTGCCTGTGCCAGGTGGGAGAGCTGTTTCTCAGATTATAAGAGTGGGAGAGCTGTCCCTGCCCCTCACCAGCTGAAGAACTCAGGAGAGTGGCTCTACATCTCTCCTGGGCTACACAGTAGAGCTGGCCCTGAGGATGTAACTGTGGGAAAGCCAACACTGAGGATGTGAGAGCAGGAGAACTGGCCTCACCCCATGCTCATCACTGCAAGGAATGAACTAGCAAGGACAATGAAGAAAGCTCACCCTGGTGGTGAAGACAGAGGAGCTTGTGGGCTGACCAACCTTGCAACTACCCAGGCCCAGAACCAGGGTTATGTGTTGGCCCACCCCAACATCCACCTCATCTATGACCTGCTGGAACATGTGAAGGGGCCAAAAGCATACCCAAAGCTGCAGAAACTCCACAGCGCAGGGCAACAACAGGATATTCAAAAGGAGTCCCAGTGAAGGTTCATCACTCACTAAATAATACTAAAGCTTCAATAAAGAGATTTTTTTCCTTTTTCTTTCTCTTTCTTTTTCTTTTTTTTTCTCTTAAATTTTACTTTATTTTATCTTTGGGGGTGAGGTTGCAAAAGTAGATGGTGGATATGAAGAGATGGAAAATGAATAGGATTGGGATGCATGATATGAAAGANACAAAGAATAAATAAAAAGAAAGTTTAAAAATTTCAAATGCGCTCTAGGACCTAGGTCCTGGGACATAGGAACCCCCACCCATCTCTGCCCCAGATGCCGGCCAGCAGGGAAAACTACTGTGGGCAGGCTTACCCACCACAAGCTCCCGTTGGACCCTGCAGTCTACAAGACCCACACCCAACCGCAATACCCATTACCCTGCAACCCCAGTGGCTTCCTGAGACTCAAAATCTGCCAGCTCTCATTGGACCAAGAGTGGCTTCCTAAGACACAGAACCTGTCTACTCTCATTGAACTAAGAGAGGCTTCCTGAGACACAGAATCTCCCAGCTCTGACTGGACCAAAGGGCCTAATAAGACCAAGAGCATCTCCCTGAGATACAGAACCAGCCAGCCTGGATTGAATCAAGAGTAGCTCCCTGAGATACAGAATCTGTCAGCTCCAAATAGACAAAGAACTAAGTTTTGACCCAGAGTGATCCCCTGAGACACAGACACAGCAAGCACAGACTGGACCAATAGAAGCTCGCTCAGACACAGGTACCTCTTGCACCTATTGGAGAAAGAGATGGGTAGATGCCAGTGCAAAAACACATACAACAACAAAAAGANCAATATGACATCATCAGAACCTAGCTCTTACACAACAGCAAGACCTGAACAAAATAATGTAGAAGAAGCAGAAGAAAGCAACCTTAAAAATAACTTCATGAACATGCTAGAGGACTTGAAAGAGGAAACCAAAAAATTACTTATAGAGGAAATAAAAAATTCCTTTGAAGAAATTGAGGAAAAGACAAACAAAAAATTGGAAGAAATCAATAAAGAAATTGAGGAAAAGACAAACAAAAATTTGGAAGAAATCAAAAAATCCCTTAAAGAAAGCCAAGAAAACCATGAAAAAGCAATTAAACATGTACAGGAGATAGTTCAAGATCTGAAAAGGGAAATCAAAACAATGAAGAAGACACAAACAGAGGGAATACTGGAAATAGAAAATCTGAGTAAACAAACAGAAAATAAAGATGTAAGCATAACCAACAGAATACAAGAGATGGAAGAGAGAATCTCTGGTATAGAAGATACAATAGAGAAAATAGATTAGTTAGTCACAGAAAACACTAAAGCCAAAAAGGTCATAACATAAAATGTCCAGGAAATAAGGGACACCATGAAAAGGCCAAACCTAAGAAAAATAGGGATAGAAGAAGAAGAATACCAATTCAAAGGCATAGGAAATATATTCAACAAAATCATGGAAGAAAACTTTCCTAACTTACAGACCACCAAATAGACTAGACCCCCAAAAGAAGTCCCCTTATCACATAATAATTAAACCACTAAACATACAGAATAAAGAAAGAATATTAAGAACAGCAAAGGAAAAAAGTCAAGTGACTTAACTAGAGGCAGAACCATCAGAATAACACCTGACTTCTCAATGGAGACTTTGAAAGCCAGAAGGTCCTGGACAGATGTAATGCAGACACTAAGAGACCATGGATGCCAGCCTAGACTAATATAACCAGCAAAACTTTTAATCACCATAGACAGAGGGAACAAGATATTCCAAGACAAAACCAGATTTAATCAATACTTATCCAAAAATACAGCCCTACAGAAAGCACTAGAAGGAAAATCCCAACCTAAGGAAGTCATATACACCAATGAAAACACAAGCAATAAATAATCCCACAGCAGTAAATCCCAAAGAAGGGAAATACACACACACAACCACCAAAAGATAACAGGAATTAACAATNACTGGTCATTAATATCCCTAATATCATATCAGTGGACTCAATTCATCTATAAAAAGACACAGGCTATGAGAATCGATACGAAATCAGAATTCATCCTTTTGAGACATACAAGAAACACACCTCAACTTCAAAGACAGACATGACCACAGAGTAAAAGGCTGGCAAAAGACTTTCCAATCAAATGGACTTAAGAAGTATGCAAGTATAGCTATCCTAATATCTAACAAAATAGACTTCAAACTGAAATCAATCAAAAGAGATGGAGAAGGACATTACATACTCATCACAGGAAAGATCCATCAAGACGAAGTTTCAGTTCTGAACATTTATGGCNCAAATACAAGGGCACCCACATATGTAAAAGAAAATCACACACATTAATAGTGGGATACTTCAACACCCCACTCTCACCACTGGACTGATCTGCCAGATTGAAACTTAACAGAGAAATAAGGGACCTAACAGATGTTATGACTCAAATGGACTTAATCGATATCTACAGAACATTTCACCCTAACAAAAAAGAATATACCTTCTTCTCAGCACCCTATGGAACCTTCTCTAAAACTGACTACATACTCGGTCACAAAGCAAATCTAAAAAGATACAAAAAATTTGGAATAACCTCCTCTATTCTATCGGACCACCATGGCTTAAAGTTAGATTTCAACAACAACAAAAATTACAGAAAACCTACAATCTCATGGAAACTGAGTAATGCTCAACTGAATCACCAATGGGTCAGGGAAGAAATAAAGAAAGAAATTAAAGACTTCCTAGAATTCAATGAAAATGAAAGTACAACATACCCCAAATTAGGGGACACTATGAAAGCAGTGCTAGGAGGAAAATTCATAGCACTGAATTCCCACATAAAGAAGTAAATCTCACTTATGACTTAACAGAACTCTAAAAGNTCTAGAACAAAAAGAAGCAAACTNATCCAAGGAAGAATAGATGTTAGAAAATGATCAAATTGAGAGCTGCAATCAATAAAATAGAAACAAAGAGAAAAATACAAAGAATCAATGAAACAAAGAGTTGGTTCTTTGAGAAAATCAACAAGATAGACAAATGCTTATCCAAACTAACCAAAAGGCAGAGAGAGGGCATCCAAATTAACAAAATCAGAAATGAAAAGGGAGACATAACAACAGACAATGAGAAAATCCAAACAATCATCAGGTCATACTTCAAAAACCTATACTCCATAAAATTGGAAAATCTCAAAGAAATGGACAATTTTCTGGATAGGTAACATATATCAAAGTTAAATCAAGACCAGATAAACAATTTAAAAAGACCAAGGAAATATAAAGTCATTAAAAGTCTCCCAACTAAAAAATGCATAGGACCAGA
>LZPO01066738.1:17251-31377 GCA_001675575.1 Neotoma lepida
CTTGAAGGGTGTGACATTTAGACTCTCAAGCTCATGCTTACACTACTTCTCAGAGATACTAATGCTACTCCTGCTAGCCACAGGCATGCTATAGATCACCCTCTCCTAAAAGAGTAAGTCCCATGTTGCTATCTTTATGGTTATATTTGAAGTGTGGGTAACTTGGAAATTTTTTATACACTAAAGATTATTGCTGATTATCAGTGGCCTCAGGAAACTTTAGGAAGGTTTAGAATAACATACACTCTGCATATATAACACTGCAATAAGTAATCTCAGTTAGGTGACTCCCTTTCTAGAGCTTCTTAAAGATAAATGGCGAGGTTGTGATTGGTGGTGTATACCAGCCTATAATCACAGTACTTGGGAGGCTGAAGCAGAGACAGGAGGATAGTGAGTTCCATGGTAAATGGGGCTACAGAATAAGAGACTCTCTTAAATACAATCAAACAATCAACCAAAACAAAATAAANGAAAACCACAGTGATAATATAAGTACACATGGTCACTTACACTTCACATGCATCCTCTCTTGAATCCTCGATGCTACTAAATTTTGATTAGGATAATAAAATAGTTATAAATCATAAAGTCAATACTAGTGTTGATAATGAGACTTAAGGGAAATCTAGTTTGGCGGAAGCACCTGTCTTTGGCAGTCTGCCTGAAATGACAGTGCAACACAGGACAAATGATGTACAAAATCATCAGCTTTCACATGGAACCAAGGAAACTCAAGGTGGCAGTGTTTCTACTGTAAATGTCTATCTAAGTGCGGACTTGACAGTGTCCATTAATGCTTACCGTTTCTGGATTATTTTCAAAGACCTCCCTGGCTTCCTCTTTATTGCAGAGTTCTTCAATGCATTCTCTTTCTAGATTCCCCTTTTTAGTTTCTTCAAGCAAAGTATTTGCACGGCGCTTCCTCACCAGGATTTGTGAAGCATGTTCTTTTGACAAAACTGTAGAAAATGTAAGCTTACATAAATAAAAATTTTCATTTTTCCTCTGATATATATCATCTTACTAAACAATAAAAACACTGAAATAATTTTCTGCATGACATTTAAAATTGATACAATTTTAAAATACATAGATATGTAAACCCTTTGGTTAAGAACTCCACCAGCAGACTCAGTGCTTGTCTGTCTATGCATCCAGCTACAGCTGTTATGTGAGCTATAAATCTGTACAGACTATCCAGTTCATGCTTGAGGCCAAACGTGATAGATGATATTCAGTGTGTTTTTTTCTTAACTATAGCTACACCGTGTTAAAATGAGGTGTCAAAAACTAGTGACACTTTTTAAACAGGAGTAACAAATTTTCTCAATTTTAATGGAAAACTTTTGGAATTTCTATAGAGATAGAGAAATACAGATGTGAAGTCCAATTAGCCATGTGAGAGCTGACAGACTAAATCAATTGACCCTTCATACACCTGGCAAAGTAAAAATCTAGGGGAAAAAAGGAAGTTAACTAAGTATAAACTGTAGGAGGCAAAGAGAAAAGAAAAATAACTTTGGTTACACAAAAGTTTCAAACAGATGAACAATAACAACAAAAAGTTATATAACCAACTTCAATACTAAGTTTGGAGGAAACTACTCTCAGTGTATAGAACAGAAAATTNCAACCAGAGTGTTTAAGTCATTTTTGAAAATTAAAAAAGCCAGTAAAAAAAGAATACGTTTTCAAGGTCTTATACAAAATCACTNAATACAAACAATATAAAGAAAATAATATAAATATTGTTATAAGAACAAAAATTAGAAACACTATAGACATATGAGGAGGGGTAGCCTAAAAAATAATAAGCTATAATAACTGTACTGAGGAATATTATGGAACTTTTAAAAGAAAATACTCAGGTAAATACTTCCAACATAAAAATTCAAATGCAAATTTTAGAATGTTACTCCCTCACCATAAACTTTTGTGTACACACACACACACACACACACACACACACAAACAGCTGCCCAAATATATAAATGTTATGTGGACAAACATATAGAAAAGAATTTGAAAATATTCTTAAACTGCCAGTAGCAATTATATTTGAAGAAAATAATGAAAAATGTGAACTTTTATGTAAAACTTGTATGTTCAATGGATTATAGTATTTAATGAAAAATTTTAAAAGCATAAATAAAGTCTATAAATTCTTTTAGATTTTATACATAAATAATCCTTTTTACTACAAAGAGAAGCAAGTCTATAAATGGATANGTTTATTTCATGTCNATGTCTTATTACTTATNATAAACAATAGATACTCAAAAGCTTGACAAAAGAAGGGGGTAATAGGAAAAGGATNGATCACTAAGCAGTCTGCCTCAACAGAAACTCAGAAGTGAGATAAGTTAAGGGAGTAGCAGGATGCATGTGATCTGACTGGGGGAGGAGAAAAATAGAGATAGAGGAGACAAATATAGAGGAAGAAATAACAATATGGATATTTGAAAAAGTCATAAGTAATCATAACTATCTACATAAAAAGCTATATTACATACAAAAACTATATTGTATTTATATATGTATACAGTTTAAATGAAATTTACTCATCCGGGCTGCCAATTCTCCTTCCAATAGCCAAAGACCAACTAACAACAACAAAAAAAAGAAAACAGCACCAGNTATAAGAAGCNCTCCTTTGAATTGCTGGTCAGGGTTGTCCAAGAAACTCCCATAATATTACAGGTTATTAGTTTGACTCTTGGTTGGTCCCCAGAGATAGAAGGTAAGTCCCCATTGCTGAAGACACCTTGCAATTTAGACACACGGCCCAGAGGCTCCTGAACTGGAACTGACATGAATTCCTCCTCTCTGAGGACTAGCTTTTATGAAACAGAAGTCACCATGCAAGCTTCCCAAGGAGGGAATCAAGCAACAGTCCTACCGCGCTATGATGCCTATGTGCTACAAAACGACTACCATGGCAAGATAACCCGAAGAGTGGAAGAGTATGACGCACAGACCTTAGTGGTAGGCAACAGCTTGGACTTAAGACTTGTTCAACAAGAAAGAAACAAAGCCTGATACTGGAAACCTAGCCAACTATCCAGTGCTAGCAAAGTCATGGATCTTGGAAAAGACTATAACCACCACTTTACTAAACCAGCATAATCCATAACTTCATTCTAAATATCTGTCCTTATACCCACAAGATACTCTTTATCCCTCATCAAAGAAACTCCTTCTTGCAACACATAGAGACNATTACAAAAAACCCAAAAATCAAAATGCGTATGTGTGGAACTTAGTCCCAGTGGATGCACCCACAAAACAACTTCAACATCTAAGGCTTAGGCAATATTGTGGAACGGTATAGAAAGATTGTAAGAGCCAGAGGATCAAGGAGTTTGCTGTGAGACTGTATTGCCTANCAATATCAAAAGTTACATCCATAAAATCTCATCAACNTGGCTACCTAAACATGAGCTGAACAAGGACCTCAGTAGACATGNCAAAGTGGACAGGGGAAATTGACCAAAAGACTTCAACCCTACACAAAGAACTACAGTCAACTAAAGAATGATAANCATGATAAAAATACTCTGCCCCTTCAAAGAGCACACCAATTGGTAACCCAATAGCAAATGATCAGCCCTGAAAACCTATATACAAGTAACACTATACAGACTGAACTGGTTATACTTAGGAATATATAGGTATATATATATAACAATATTTAATTAAAAAGGGGCCATGAAATTGAAAGAGGAGTATATAGGAAGGCCTGGAGGGAGGAACCAAGGGTGAATGATGTTATTACATTACAATCTCACAAAAAGGAAGTAATAAAAGTAAGTGCAATAAGTAATGCTGCTTTAGGTCTCTTACTTTCCAATACAGAAATGTAAATCTAATGGCTAAGTAAACAGTCTGGGTTGTATTTATAACTCTTATCTCTTTCCATTTCATCACCACTCATTAAAAGATAAAGATTCAAACAAGGCTTTGNGTGCATAAANGATAACGATGAATGTGCTACCTGCCAAGTGGATTACTGACTGATAAATGGCAGCACTGTCAATAATTCATGTCCTACATGAGCAGCTATTTGTAATAAATATAGGATTATATTTATTATATATATGGAATTCCTGAACTTCAAAGCAAATATATAATTCTGTCTGAGGAAANGAGTAGTACTTTTACAGTACAATGAAAATGTTGGCTCAATAACAACAACAACAAAAAATCAAGGTTAAATACTTTAAAAGACATACTATTCACTTCCCAGCAATTCTTCCATCAAGAATTCTAAGCTTGTGAACCATGCAGCAGTATGATTCAGTGGGTAAGAGCACTTTATGCGTAGGTCTGATCTGATTTGACTTGACTTGGACCACAGGAATCTACATAAAGATAGAAGGAAAGAAGCAACTCCACAGTGCTGTACTCTGGCCTCCACATGTGTGCCACGGCATGCTCACATAAACACACATATATACACACACACACACACACACACACACACACACACATCATAAACACATATACACACAATCATATTTTTTTTAAAGAATACTAATCTTGGGCTCAGGAATATCACAGTAGATAGGGGCAATAAGTGTAACCTTGGGGAGAAGGGTTGTAAAATGCTGTCTTAGGAGCATGACATGACCAAGCCACTCATGAATTTACAGCAAAAGGAGTTGCCAGTGTAGNATCTTGTTCTGTGTGACAATCCAAGGGAAATAACTGACNACTTGAGCTGTACCCAACTTGCCAAAAAATATCACAGCTGGGCTTGTTAACTGTAGAGGGGCTTGGGGGAATTTCCATACCACCTCTTGTATGTAATTCTGCCCAAATTGCACTTGGTCTTGGGGAAGAGCTGGAGTATATAGGTCATGAGAACTGGNAGAAGGGGTGAGGCTCCACCTANNAGGCTAANGGAAAGCTGCTAAAGACTTTCTGGTGCAGCCTTTGGTGAGGATGGGGTGGGGCATTCATAGTANTTTAGGTACTCTGCTCTCAGTGAGGCTGATAAACTCATTGGTTCTCCAGTGAACTTTGGTGGAATCAGGCCTCAGTTTGTCCTTAGGATTTTAAGAGGAAGAGGGATAGACACTGTTTAAGTCTGCCAGGAATAAGGAATTTTTGCAACAGATCTACATAGAACTGAGCCCTTAAATACTCAGCAATAGATGCAGGTGGGGCTCACTGGACCATCCTGACAAGGGGAGCTTCTGGTAGCCACGGGGAAGAAGAAATCACTGTTTTCAATGCTGAGGCTACTGGTGATGCTTCAGTACATAGCTCCTAGTCCGTGTTCACATGAGCAGCCCTAGTTAAACCCAGTGAGTGATAAAGAAAAGCAAAAAAGACACGAAGGTGGGCTGGAGACTTGCTGGGAGAGAGGCTGTTCGTGGAAGTGAGAAGTGGAAGTGAGAGGAAAATAAGAGAGGATGGGGGATGAGTGTAACCAAAATGTATTATATATGAAACTGGGGAAGAATAAATCCATTTCAAAATACTAAGTTAAGCAATGAAGATTTTGANGTTAATGTTTAAAGAGTACATAGTTGAAGTGTTTTCCCAGCAACCCCCAAGTCTNTCCATCCTAAATCTACTCAACAGTCGGGAGCAGCTGACAAGTGAAGGAGCATCCCCCTTCTCCAAAGGCTCACGTAAAGCTCTTTCAGTTTGATGCCCGGTCCTTAGCAAAGATAGCTGTCTATTCCTTCTTCCAAAAGCTTGCTTCCCTTTCAGGTTTCCTTGTCCCTTTCCCTGAGTCCTTTTCATTGGGCACCCTAAGAATGAAAAACTCCTCATGAAAGAATGTGTGTGAGAGGAGACTCTTGGCAGTGTTCATATCTCTGTCTGTGATTCAGTGTTGCACGCAGGATGGAAATGCCTTTCACTGGACAAACAGAGCAGCCACTTGACACTGCGACATTGTACTTCTCGTGGCTGGAATAGTTGAACTGGCATGTTTTCCTTCAAGCTTATGAAAAACAAAATTGCATTAGCACACGACAATCTTGAGTCAATAATGATGACTGGATGTGAAAAATTTCATTAACAATAATTAGATTTAAACTATAAATATTTTCATTTCTTTCCATAAATATTTCATGAGAGTTCTATTTGGCAGTGTGGAGAATGTTTTGAAAATGTGGCTTCTACAGGAATTAAGAAAAATCCAAAGATAGACATTCTTAAGTAGGCTTTTCATCCTTTAAATTATTACCAAATTTCAGGAAAGCTTTCACAGCTTTCATAATGCAATGCTATGTTTATATGCATCTTATACTTTAATCTTGTCAAAGACAGTATTTTCTTTGAATGAGGGGTATTGTACTTGTTTTTCTCTAAGTTTTACATTTTGTTTAATATTTTGTATTATGCTGCTGAAGAAACATTTCTTCTCATACAACTCTACTAATGATAAGACATTTGTAAAAGAACTGTTCTGGAAATGTAAGCCATACATTAGGGCTTCGGAAAACTGAACCATAAAAAAGTTGATGATAAACATTTCTCAAGGATTAAAGATCACAAGATAAGTTTGGGTTAGGATTTGAATCTGGGATGTGAGGGAGAAGAAGAGTAAAGAATTATATGTGATGTATGCAAAGGAGATGCTAAGTCATTTGAGTAGAGGAGTGAAGCTGGCTCTTTTTTTAAAAATAGATGAGCCATTGGTGTCATTTAAAAATGTGACCACTGACCTTCACTCTGGAACAATTCAGTGAATGACAGAGCAGTGAAACAATGTCTGGACTGTTTATCTACAACAGAAGTGAAGTGGCCATCTTCAGACTCCAGGATTTAATTATTACTTTAGTTTACAGCCCCTATTCTAGAGGGAAACAGAATAAATCACTGTCGTTGTCTTCTCAAGATTGGAGCCTTTGATTTAACCAGGGAGAGATGAAGCAGTGAAAGGTTAGTTACTTACTCCCAAATGGCAAACTTGTCACCCAGAAAAAAAAAAGAGAGAGAAAAAATATACAAAGCAACAACAAAACAATTATATTGTCCACTTCTTTAGTTGAGAGACAAATGAAGATGCTTTATTTGAAGAGATTTGAAGTTCTGAATTTGGTAAGTTCTGACAGAAAGTTTCTCTAAGCCTTGCTGTTCCCCCAACTGCTATGCTATAACTCCATGAAGTTACAACAGGAGCCCCTTGGATGGCTAGATAGCTGCACAGTCGGCTTCCTGTCACTCTAATCTCCTGCCCACTGGGAACACCAAAACAAGACCTGATTTTGACGTCATGTACCAAGGAGGGAACACAAGAAAAATATTTTGTCTTTGTTCTGTTTGACCTATTTTATTAAGATGCCATCAGTACTATTAGTTCACTGGTCTGTGTCTGTGCTTCTGTCGACAAATAAAGGGCTGACTGTTTGGGGACATCAAAGTCAACACTGAAGAGCTGGCCTCATTCTGTGATGTTCCACTCCTTGCAGCCTCCCACAGATCTCTGAAATCAACAAGTATGAAGTGTGCTTAGAGGCTTGCAGGGGCCTAGGGTACTGCTCAGGGATGGAGCATGCACTTAACAGTGCCAAATCCTCCTGGGTCCTGTCTCCAGATCAGTTAATTAAAGAGAACTCCAACTTAATGTGCAATTGATGAGCTCTGGATTTGNTCAGAATACATACCCAAAAAGAGAGTATAAAAAAAGAACTACAGTACTCAGTGGATTCCCCTTTGACTCTTCACATATTATTGGACTTTTAAAGTACACACATGCAAGTAAAGTTTTGGAATACTGATTGATCATCCACTAGATGTTTACAATTCAATATAATTTCTATTAGCCTCTCAGAATTCCCTGCGGAATGGCCAAAGTCCAATACAAGCAACAATAGAATCAAATGACAACTTATTAGGGAAAGAAGGGAAAAGGATTTCGATGAAGATTCAGAGAGAAAGTCCAGTGCAAGCCTATCAGCTCAACACTTGGAAATAGAGGCAAGATCACAAATTTGGGCTAGCCTCAGCTATATATTGATAGCCTATCCCAAATAACATAAAATGAAAAAAAATACCAACAAAACTGGTTTGATTCGGAAAAATAGATACAGAACTTAAAAAAAAGCTTTAAAAGGTAATGAATATCAGAATGACTTAAGATAACACATTCATGGGAGGGGGGGGAATCAAATTTACAACCAAATAACAATTTAAAAANTACAATGAAATTATCAAAACAGAAAATTACTAAAAAAAAAAAAGGACATTTTCTGAAACCTAAAATGAAATTTCAAAGACAGAACATTCATCGATCAAAATCATAAAGGATTCATTCTGTAGACTTCAAAGAAGACAAGCTACAGGATAGAAGGAAGGAATCCATCATATAAGTACAAAAGAGGCACTGAGTTGTAGTTCAGTGCAGTGTTAATAATCTGTAAAANTAGAGACTTCTCCAGAACTGATGAGAAACACTATACTTCATATAAAGATGACAACTGGATAAAAGAAAGCAAGCAAGAGACATAATATGATAATCTAATCAAGAGATAATAAGAATAAGCATTAAACCTGGGCATGATGATAAATGCTTCTCAACCACTTGAGAGGTTGAGGNAGGGGAATCATGAATTTGAGGTCAGCCTGGACAACATACTAAAAATTTCTCTCCTCAGAAAAGAAACTATAACCATCAAGTTATTTAGATGACTTTGCAAAGTAACNAAGCAGTTGGGTTCCATCTGCCCTCTTTCAGGNAAGGGCCCTGCAGATGAGCGTATCTTCAACCCTGTGTCTATATATTTTAGCACAATGTGGTGTCATGTGCCTTTAATCCCAACACTCAGGAGGCAGAGGCAGACTGATCTTTGAATTTGAGGCCAGCCTGGTCTACAGAGTGAGTTCTAGGACAGCCAGGGCTACACCAAGAAACCCTGTCTCAGGGAAGAAAGGAATAAGAAAAACAAAAGTATTGTATAAGCAAAAAAATTTGTCCTGGTAAGAACATGAATGATTATCAGGGGCATCCAAAGAAGACCGGAAATCAATGAGTGCTGATGAGAATATTCGAAAAGTTCGAGACAGAAAATAACTCTTTAAAAAAAAAATCCTAAATGATATATCTTTTAAATCCCTCCCCTCAAGGCTCAGGGATCTATGAGAAATTGGAGGTGAAAAGTTTGTAAGAGCCAGAGGTAATGGATGACTCCAAAGAAACAGTGTCTTCCAGATACAACTGGACTGAGGCACACATAAACTCACAGATATTGTGGCAGCATGCTCAGCGTCTGCACTGACTCAAACCAGACAGGGTCCCAGCACTGAGAGGAGGGGAAGTAGACGTGGAGTCCCATCCCTAAGAAGCTATCTGCAATTGATACCAGCTGGCAAAAGGAAAATCAGTTTTCTCCAATGGAGTGTCACTAGGTATATCAAACACACTCCAGAGCAGGCCCTGTGCCCAGAAGTAGAAGTCCAACATAATAATTAATTCCACGAGTTTTTTTGTTCGTTTGTTTTGTATGTGTGCGCGTGTGTGCGTGTGCATGTGCGTGTGCGTGTGCGTGTGTGTTTGTGTGTGTGTGTGTGTGTGTGTGCTTTTGTTTTGCTTGGACATTTTTTCCTTTATTGGTCTTTTGCTTATTTGTTCTGATTTTGATTTTTGTGAGTTTCTGAGGGAGAGAGAGACAGAGACAGAGACAGACAGAGAAAGAGAGAGAGAGAGAGAGAGAGAGAGAGAGAGAGAGAGAGAGAATAAAGTTGAGTGAGTAGGGATGTGGGTAGTTCTGGGAGGAGATGGTGGAAGAGAAAACAATCAAACTGAATGAAACTTTTTTTAAAATAAAACATAGAAAAAACCCAGCACTTTTTCTAACACAAATAAAAATCAGACACAAAATATGAATGGAGTGGCAACATGATGTCAGCAGAAATATCAATATTAAATAATAAATTACGCAAAGCATGTTGGAGGTCATTACTAAAAGAACATGGTAGGGTTGGAGATACGACTTGGTGGTAGAGCATTCTCTGATCACTCATATAACCCTTAGTTTGATCCAGAGCAATGCACAACACACACACACACACACACACACACACACACACACACACTCTGACACTAATGCCATAAAATATTAGAAGATATAAATATGTCATATAATAATTCTTAACAGGAAAGCAAAATATTTTAAGAGATATACCACCCAAATTAATCTGCAATCTTGATGTAATTTNACTTAAAACCCTAACTGCTGTAGACTTTTATAAATTGTTCATTAAGTCCACTATANAGAGTTTCATGCAGCCCAGGCCAATCTCAAACTCGCTATGTAGTTAAAGATGGTCTTAAGCCCCTAATTCTCCCCACTCCTCCCCCTAACTCCTGGGACAGAGATTAGAGGTACGCACCACCCCTCACTTATGGACCAGTATCTTTAAATTGCACTGGAAAAATAGGTGGTCACTAAGCAGGAGCCTCTAGAATTGCTGGCCATTGTCTTTCAACTCTGCGTCAGCACCAGCGCTAAAAATGATTTTCACTAATATCTAAGCTGGGCAGACATGTTTACCAAGAGGTCCAGTTGAGATCTTGCTGCCTGCTTTTAAACCTGACAGCTAGCCACACAAGTTCACGCCTGTCATTCAATCATCTGCCAACGGATGTCACATATTTTTACAAAATTGTGGGTTTTCTACTGTTTTACCACAGGATTTGGCAGGATTTTNCTGTGTTTATATTTTATTGAACTGGNGGNGTCCTTTATAACTCAAACCCAAATAAAAAGGGGAAACCATATAAACATAGATTTGGCTTCTAAATACTAAAATGTCTGTTCACCAAAAACAGAAAAACAAAACTAAACAAACCCCAAGGATGTGGGGGAAAGGTCCTGCAGGGAGGAGGNGAAGATGACAAGGTGGGACNTCAAGAAAAGCTGATCCCGGAGCAGGGGTGACAGTAATCAGAATGCTTCAGATACATGTATGAAATTGTCAAAGAATGCACCTAATAAAAGTTCAAAGAAAGCCAAGACACAAAGCAGAAAAAGCAATAAAAAGGGNTTAAAAGTTTTAACACACATATAGAATTTATAAATCCATAAAAAAAAAACCCACTAGAAAAAGAATGAACTGAAACATCAGTAGTCATTTCAAAATAGATAACACAGGACCAATACAAATATGAAAAGAATATGTTAGCCATCTGACGTGGGTGCTGGGAACCAAACTCTAGGTCTCTGCATGACCAGTACCTGCGCCTAACTGATTACATCTCTCCAGCCCCATAAACACAGGACCAATACAAATACGAAAAGAAGTTGAACACAAATGTTATCAGAATTAATGAAGCCTCCCCAGGAAGTACATGAGCACAAAGGTTGCATTACCAAACATAGCTGAATTGTGATTAAGTTTTTCGTAGGAATTTTGGGCGGGTCTAAAACTCAAGCTAAGATTCTATTTCTTCACTTCCCCCAAAAGTCATGTCCTCCCAGTTTTCAATTACTGCACTTAGGAAGATTTCTTTATGTTAATGATCAATGTTGGCAAAGATTACAGCATTATCAGCTTTTTGAAGCGGATTTCCAAGGAGCTATTTCACAATACGTATCTGAAACCTTCCAAACAGATATACTATTTAGACATTTAGCTTGCAATTCTAGGAAATTAAGCCAATGAAATGAACATGGTCATATCCAAAGAAATACTATGAACATGTGGTTCTCAATATCATCGAGATAGGCAAATGGTTGGAAGCATGCTAAATATTCTCAAATACTCTTCTGGTTTATATAACTACTATGAACACAAGCTAAGAATATTTGTGTATTTTAAAGGGTGATATGCGGTGTAGTTCATTATATCTAAGACAAGCATCATTTAACATTGTATTTTTATTTTTAATTATTTGTATGCATGTGTGTCTGTGTGTGGGTATGTGAAAGACCAGAGATGTCAGATCCTTTGGAGCTGGAGTTAAATGAGGTTGTTAGCCATCTGACGTGGGTGCTGGGAACCAAACTCTAGTTCTCTGCATGACCAGTACCTGCGCCTAACTGATTACATCTCTCCAGCCCCATAAAAAAGTATCATTTTTAATGTTTAATGCCAAGTCACATATATTAATATCTAAGAATGTACACTGAGAAACTTATAATATAGAACAAATGTTACGTGTGGCCTCGTGAACCCTTAAGATCTGAGAAGCACGGAGGCAGGCCTTCTCTGGCTGGTGGTTTTGGAGACAGGACTGAGTCAGGCAGCTGAAACAGTGTTCCAGAACCTGCGACTATTCTGTTCTGTATAGTAAGTTTTTCCCCTAATAAATTATTTTACCTGTTAAACAGACTCCATGGATTTCTCGTTATAATTGTCTGATTAGATATTTTCTCAATTAGATAACAGTTAAATTACTTCGGAGTAGTGAGAAGGCTCAGTCTATAAGGGTGCTGCTGGCTGCCGAGCCTGAAGGCCCGAGTTCCTTCTCTAAGATACACATGGTGAATAGAGAGAACCAACTCCATGTAGTCCACATGTGAGTGTGTGTCCACATGTGTACAATAGGACACACACTCGCATAATAAGTAAAATGTAATAAAAAGTTGAATTTTCTAAAAAGAAGCTTAAGCGAGTAAGCTGACCAGGTCTAAATGAGACCCTATGTTATTAATGGTGTACTGAGGTTTNTCAAGACAGTTAAATGAGGATTTTAAATGCTCTCAACACAAAGAAATGATAAGCATTAAAAGCAACTTATGCGCTAAGAACCATGATTTAGTCATTTCATGTGTATATATGCCTAGAAATACCACATTGTGCTCCCTAAATAAATATGATTGCCAATTAAAAAATGAAACCTCTGCAAATCCTATCATCCAAGGGAAAGAAAAGACCTTCAAAACACAGAAGCCCAATTGCTTAGCATGTGCAGACAGCAANGAAAATTAGACCACAAAAGTACTTACAGACACAGCGGGGATACATTTTTGGCCTAGNGGGAATTTTATTTTTATTTTGTTTTGTTTTATTATTTTNTTTATTGTCATCAAGCTTCACAACATAGGNCAAGCTAGTCTGGNGGTCTCAGCAATCCTTCTGCCTCAGGTTCCCAGAGAGGTGGAGATTGACGGGTATGAACCATAANGTTCGACTAAAGAAATCACTTAAAAAAGATAACAGTTTAGACAATGNCAAAAGTTANTTTTTAAAGTTTGACTAATAATTATGATTAACAAANAGGCCATCGTAAACCATACCAATTACTATTACCAATGGGGGAGTGACAAGAAAGGAGACAGAGTTCTCATTACAATTTCAAAATCAGTTATTTGTTNATCCTGCCATATTATTATTGCCTCAGTGTAATAATTCTAAGTCCCAATCTGGNATGTATGTTCTAGATATAATTAACTATTCTGTCTACTATAAATTTTATGCACATAGCTAAAAGCTTCACACTTTGTATGAAAAATTGGCAAAGGTTAAATANGCAATGGGTGTTCATACTTCCCTTAGGTGAAGAAACATTAATTTTAACCTTAGAGGAAAAATGGATCTGACAGAGACAGCTGACAAAGTTCATCTAATATTCCCTGAACTCCCTTGGCTTGGAACTATTGGAACAGTAAGTAAAAGCGAGCCTTGTTACTTCCCCACTGAGACAGAGGACCTCCTCCACCACTCTCCTTATTGTAGGTATGTTGGATGTCACCTGTACCAGATGCTGTAAGATGGGAGAGAGTTATACAAAACATATCCGACTTTATGTGATTATCTATGTGCTTTTTCTTTAATCAGAACCCTTGGATTTTTAGAATTAACTAAAGAACACAGGTGTAGATTGCTGATATCTGTTACAGGCATTAGTTTAAAGTTTTATAACCTTCTCTTAGGATAAGATTGGCTACAGAATCATAATACATTAATTCTAAATTCTCCAAATAATCTTCAAATTTCCAATTCTCAGTGGTTTAGAGTTTATTTCTTAACCCTNAAAAGTCCATGAAAAAAAGCAGACGCAAGGCCAATGACATGTTTTAGTAGGTAACAGCACCTGCTACACAAGGCTGACTACCTGAGTTCTATCCCTAGAACCCATGTAAGGACGACAGGAGAGAACCAACGCCACATAGTTGTTCTCTCTCTCTCTCTCTCTCTCTCTCTCTCTCTCTCTCTCTCTC
>LZPO01066740.1:0-17922 GCA_001675575.1 Neotoma lepida
TAAAGATAAAAAATGTATAGAGTATATATTGAATTTTATATGGAATCACCAAAACATATAAGTTGAAATATTTCTCTAGAGTATAATCTTAGAATTCATAGCAATGAGAAATCAGAAGAACGTTTATTGTGTACCTAGATGCTGAGGTTCAATTGGACTGAGGTTTCTCATCATAGCATCCTTTATTTGTTATTTAATCAATTTCAGCAGCTAAAGTACTGTTATAGTGCACAGTGAAATGCTTCTCTTTTCTTTGTCTAAGGCTATATAAATGACCAAAAAAATCCAGAAATANTATTTAATTTTAGTTTATATTATATAAAATTAGCATCATTATTATTTTTAGAAGAAAGTAAAGCAAGGATCATTAAAATACATTTTATTAATCTGGTTTATTTATATCATTATTTTTCTCAAGTATGGTTAGAAGTATATCACTGATAATATTTTAGAAAATAAAAAAAACTATTAATTAGACTAATGTGATAAGAAGGATATGTGATCTCAGCCCTCTGACTTTGAATGATAAAATATTTGAATTTTCCAAGTGAAAGGAATATCGTGTCTAATTCTCTGAGTTGGAGTGAGCCCATAGAGANCCTCTGTGTGCAGATGTTCACCAGCAAGAACACTTGATCAGATGGTTGGATTCAGCCCAACACACCTCCCCAGTGTGACAAGGAAGGGATTGTAAAGAATATTATGTATCTGTAGAAAGTTTTGAACAATAACTAGTACAATGTCATGGTCATCCAGTTTGTGGACATATCCAGAGTTGTGAAGGTGAAATGGTCCTTTTCAATAAGAAGAGAAACTCATTTACCAGGCAAGTTCTCCTCTGGACCTCAATTTGTAATCTGCTTCATCTAGCTATTCCCATGTATCCATAGAATTTCTTGATAATGAAATAGCTAATGTAAACAAGGGATTTCTGGTCGTTGATGTGGACCACAAGAGAAATAGTTGGTTACGAATGTGGGTTACCTGCATTCTGTAGAAATTTGCATGAAGANTTCTGGTGATACATCTACAAAACACTCCCACCAAACACTCAGGCATCATTGGAAAAGAGGAAGTGGAAAAATTGTAAAAGCCAGAGGAGCAGGGGCATTATTGTGTGACTGTGTCTCCTAGTAATATCACAAGCCATTATATATATAAAAACTCAATAACATGTCTGCCAAAGTATGAAGTAAACAAAGATGACAGCAATATACTTGCAAAACTGGACAGAGAAAAGCTGACCAATTCTCAACCCTACACAAAGAATTGTATGCAACAGAAGGAACCTAGAAACCAAAAAGTTAGCTTTCCATAGAGAAGAGGAAGTTGTCCNGTGCAAATGATCAGCCCTGAAAACATATATAAAGTTAACATTACAAGGATAAACAGGTTATGGATGTAATAGCAATTAGTGAAAAGCGGGAGCATAAATTGGTAGGAGAGCAAAGAGGGGGATTAGGGAAGTTTTGAGGGAAGAAAATAAATAAAAAATATGTTGTAATTCAATGATCATCTCCAAAAAAAGCAAAAAAATAAAAAAATAAAAAATAAAAAAGTGAACCAGAGAAGTTAATGGGGAACTCTGATTTATAAATTATTTGTCAGAAATAAAGGAGGTCAATGGCTGGGAAATACATCAGTTGCTGAGAAGGTGATTCTCAATCAATGGTATCTGAGTCTAGGTAGACAGGGTCAAAATATAATTGAACTGTGTGACACCCAGTTGTTTTTAGAGAATTTCTTGTGAAAAACACTCTAGTATTTGGTATGAATATTCTATATTGAGTGTAAGCATTTAAGTGGGAATATTAGGTATATCAAATTGCTGTTCTTATTAACACATAGTCTAAATCTTAATAATGGTAGACAGTAGCAAAAGTAGAAGTGTACAATCTGAGAGAATCAACAAACATTTGCTGATGATACCTGTCTTGAGCAGGTCAGACTGCCTCTTACTGATGAGTCAGTGGGTGTCAAATTTCTTGATAAAAATGTCAGGCTACACATATCTTCCTAATTGTTTTCCAGGCTCAACTAGAATCCAAGTTCCCCAAGAATACAGACTCTGTGATGCTTGTTTCTCAAACCAAGTAGCAAATAAATGCATGCAGCAAACCATGTAAAGGAGTAATAACGTTTGAATACCTAAATTCCAAAGAGATCTTATAGTTCAAAACTCATCTCAGTGGACAAATAATTCTTGTTGTCTGTCTCATACATTGTAACATGATCAGACACCTACACATGCATATAAGAATAGAAAGCTAAATGATTTTAACAGGTTTGCCTGTATGAGCAAGAGTTTGGAATCTATGGTTTCATATTTGGGTACAACAGTGAAAGTGACAACTTTCCCTTTTCGTTTTCCACCATTAGACAATAGTTCAGCAGGCTGCTGAGATCCTATGAGTTTGTCTTACATTTCTTATTAATTGATGTTAGAACCAGTTTGCATCAAGCACAGTTCAATTGTTAAAAGATATTGTGGGATCATATCTGAGATGATTGCGTCATTTTCTAAAGAGAGAATTTTACACCAATTCTCTCTACCGAGGTCTTATATTCCTTCTACTCCACATTATAATTCAGTATTGTTTTGTTCTTAGAGGGGTTCATATGCATGTTCTATTTAAGGATCTTCCACTTTTTCTTCTGAGAACTTTGGCAGAATCCCTAGTAACATGATTGCATCTAGTTTATTCAATTTGTAAAGTTTGAGTAATCAGGCAACATTCTTACATACTGATAAATTGTATAGTTGTTTAAATAAAATTCTATTTTCTAAAAAATATTTTAACTCCCAAAGACTCTAGAACTCCCACTGTCTCTTTCTCTCTCTCTCCCTCTCTCTCTTTCTCGGTATCTATCTGTCTATCTATAAAGAAATTGTTATTAGATGTCACTTATGAGTTATTAGCTTATCCTATGTGAGAAATAAATTTAACAAGCAAAGTTAGCAGTGTGACTTTTTAAAAAAATATCCTTACATCATGATAGTAGTCTTCTCCTGTTGCTTATCCTATTCTTCATTGAGCAGTACAGAAAATTTCAGAAGTTAACATGATGAATTTAGAAATTCAACTGACATTATAATGCATCAATCTCCAAAAGGCACCTTCATTTCTCAAAAAGTTATCTCATCTTTAGAGTCCTACTCAGTAATAGAAATTAGTAGGGAATACAAAGAAAGGTACTGAATTTCATCTTCCCCTTTGCATTGAGCTTCTTATGTATCATCTCAGGTGACCTGTAGAAACAGAACTGAGTTCATGGATGTCAAAGAGATGACTAAAGCAATGAGCCCTAAATGAAAAACTTCAGCCTTTGCAGTGCTACAACCAAGAGAGCCAATTTGAAAACTGTTTCATTGTTGTGGGAAGCTCAAACAAAAATATTCTGCAATATACAGAGCAAGTTTTGGGAAAACAAAAGAGAAAAAGCTGCCCTTTTCATATCTTGCAAACAAAACAAACAAAAGACTACTTCAATGAGGGCTACAGTTATTCTTCGATTTTTTTAGAATAAAATTTAGGAATTAAAATCATTCTAGATGTAGAAACTATTTTGTATCTCAGCACATCTTCAATGAATTTTTGGTCTGACCTAACCTCTACAGTAATTTGGAAATAGATTTCTCTATTTCCTAAAACAAGCTATTCTTTTACCACATTGTAATATAAACAAAACACCCAGTACNCTTCACTGAAATGCAACTCAATATTTAATTCTGAACTCAATGGCTATTATAGAGAGAAAAATGACCATAGCTTGGTCTCTGAAACTGGTTTTAATAATTTATGATTTTCTGTTTGCCAGCTATGTAAAGGAACAGTAATAACAAAAAACAAAACAATTTATGTAATTAAAAGAAGAGGTCCTTCACTGTAGTATTNTGATTTTAGCTAAAGACACTTCAATTTATATTCCGCGGAGGCTTAAGGAATTCATTAGCACTGTTATACACAAATTTTCGGCAAAGATGGTTAAATGGCTGCAGATTGTGTCATCTTTGGATTGATGGGGTGTTGGCCTCTCGATACATTGAACAAAGAATATCTCCCACACCAGAATCATCATGACAAGAAAGATTTACCAGGTTTTGATGATATGAAGAAAATTATACAGATGCACACCATACAAAATACAGCTAATTCTGTTGTCAAATATTATTTTAAGATGTGTTACATTTGTTTACACTGTGGAACATTTGTTTAATGATCTAAAGATGTATTGCATTTATTTACACTGCATTTGTTAAACTCTGTGAAGCTGTGTTACTGTGCCTATCTAAAGCACCTGATGGTCTAATAAAAAGCTGAATGGCCAATAGCAAGGCAAGGGAAAGGAAAGGTGGGCCTAGCAGGCAAAGAGAATAAGTAAAAGGATAAAGAGCAAGAGAACAAGGAGAGGAGGACCCTAGGAGCCAGCCAGCTAGTCACACAACTAGCCACAGTGTAAGAAAGATTTACAGAAGTAAGAGAAAAGGAAAAGCCCAGAGGCAAAAAGTAGATAGGAAAATTTAAGTTTAAAGAAGCTGACAAGAAACAAGCAAAACTAAGCCCAGGCATTTATAAGTAAGAATAAGCCTCCATGTGTGATTTATTTGGGAGCTGGGTGGCAGGCTCCCCGCCAAAAGAGCAAAACAACCAACAACATTTTGGCATTCCAACATGTGCCTATAACAACATAATTCTATGTACACAGGTCCATCATTTTAGTTCGATTTTATTGACATGATAAAATATCACAACTACAGGAAACTTGTGCAAGAGTTTATTTTAGCTTATTTTTATAGAGGGGAAATCAACTATTGCAATGCAGCTTGTGGCCTGAGTAGAAACCTGTAAACTCATGTTGAACAACATGCAGAACAGAGAGAACAAGCTAGACACTGAAAAGGCTATGAAGTCTCAATGCCAGCCCCTAGTNACATACTTCCTCCAGAAAGGCTTCAACACTTCAAGTTCCATTACGGCACTAGAAAGTAACCAAATACAGGAACCTGGGGGTGGGAAGACATTTCTATTTGACACCACAATACCCATAGCACTGAAAAGGTTAAAAGAAGCAACATTTGTGTCATCTAGGTTTTAGTGTGTTTTGGGCTACAAAGCAAATCAAACAGTTAAAGAATTCTAAAANAAATTCTAACATAAAATAAAATAGGAATGAATGAATTGAATGTCTTTTCACTATCCCCAAATAAAACCTGTAATGGTTAAGAACAACAAAATGTACCCACATTGTCTAGACAAAATAACATGACTTTTAGAATTCTGTTATCTGAACCAATTACCTGTGATTCCTTTTCAGAGTTAAAAATATAAAATTGCACTAAATATAATATCTGTATTTGTTGGCCTCAGAGTATATTCTTTGAGTTTCNTAATGACATACCACTCATTTTCACTATTGTTACTCTAGGAACTGTAATCAACTTCAGATCATGTTATATGGTCCAAGAAATGAACATAAAAATGATTTATAATAATTGGTCCCTTTATTGTATCAATCAATCTCCATATAATGCTGATTGTTTTTAAATTTATCCTCAGTATACTTAACCTTACGAATATACCTCCAATTTTATTCATTATCTTATTCCTGGATAATTGCTATACTCATGCCCCAATGCCCTTATTTGTCTAAGATGACATATGCTATTTGTGGAACAGAAGACTGATTATATCATCTCTCAATGTTTGCTCCTTAAAATACAAAAGCCTTTTGTTCAACATACTTTAGTAAAATCCACCCTTGGGAAATTCAAATGCTCTTCTGTTGACATATTTACCACTTATTACTTTAAATTGATTGGATTTGACAAATATATCAAGTATTCATGAATAATATTAGTAAGTAGTGCATTTTCTTCTATCATACTTTAAACTGACTATCACAATGGTTAATTTATATGATTTTATATTGTTATAGTGGCCATCTCCTTTTCAGCATTCTTTTAATTTAATTTTTATGTTTTTCTGCTGTTTCCATGCAGTGCTAAAATACAGATATATATATATATATGTATATATATATATATAATTTATACAGTATCTTTTTTCTATAATGAGTTATTAGTACATTTATCCTATTATTCTTTTAATTACCTAGAGCTCTCATCTATCTCCTCCTTGTTCTCTGCTATTCTTCTCCACTCATTCTCTCTTCTCCCCTCTTTTCTTTTAGGCACTGAAATGGCAAATTTGCTATGCCATGCTTAGATAAATGAACCAAAATATTCTTCCCCATACATCACATCCATAATTCATCTTCTCCTCTGTAATTTTCCCTGTGCCTCAAATGTGGGCTACAGATTTCCTGGGTGGGACCAAGCACTCAGTTGTCATATATTCTCCACACTGTGACTAGTANTGAATAGTTCCTGTTTTGACCACAGCCAACTGCTAAAAAGGGGCTTCTCTGACTAAAGCTGAAAGCTGAACAAGTCTATACATGTAAATACAAATGGGTAAATAGCAGTTTGATTGTATGTTCCTTTAGCAAAACATCAGTAGCAGATTACTCCATAGAGACTGTGATCACCACAGTCACAGATATTTGACCAATGCTACTGTGTCAGGTACAGCTCTCCTTTGGAGTGGGTCTCAAATGCAAACAGGAAATAGTTGGTAACACCTATGTCACTCATACCACTATTTCTTTAGCCAGCAAATCTTGACCGGTAGTANACTATTTTAGGATGCAGGGGTTACAGCTGTTTTGATAACCATTGATGAATGAAAACAACTTTTGGCCATATGAGCATTAGCCAGAAAAAAAAAAGGAAGCTTCAATCTAAGTTCCTTGTGCCCTTACTCACAAAGCATTTTTTTCCCACTCCATAACAACAGTTATTTTAGAAGCTTCTGTTAGCTACCTGGCCTACAACTCATAGAGAAATTGACTTCATGTGACACTGGGACTTCATACAACTTTTGGAAGCAGCACCAACTATTGAGACAGAATACTTCCATGGAAGCTATTTACAGGAAACTATAAGTGGTAGACATCATGATCCTCAGCNCTACGAGCATTCCCATCCCTTATTCTGGGCAATGCTTATTAGATTCAGCTAGTAGTATAAGCATGTTTATGTGTGTGATGACATATATATGTATATATGTGTCTGCAACAGTCATTAAAAATAATAGTTTGGGGATTATAAATAATATGAATAATTGTGAATTATGAATAATTATGAATAAGAATTACAAATAAGGGCATGGGAGGAGTTTCAGGTGTAGATATGGTAGGAGTTTTATAACTATAGTGAGCAGGTATAAAGTTCTCAAAAATACCATCTTTTTTATTAAGTTAGTTAATTTAACTCTCAACAATATGGTTGCCTGAACAAGACTAGCATATTTACATCAATTGCCATGTCAAAATAAATTAAAAAAAAGTCTGAACAATTTCCCATTCCTCTCTTCTCTCCTCCCAGCCCCTTTCCCTAACCTCCACTATACCACCATCCACACTTCTCCTCATTTTATAGTAAAAAAATTCTGATGATTAAAAAATATGATATATACATATAAGTATAAATAGNTAAGAAATACAATCTACTTAAATACAACTGGAATAGATAACTATTTGTTGTTTTAAATACAAAGTGGGAAATGTATTTTTTCATTGTCCAGTAATCAGTATAGACATATACTTCAAGTACAGAAGAGATACTGATGGCATATTTTTATTCAAAAAATATTCTTTAATACTTTCAATCATTATATGGAACATGTAACTTTAGGTGACAATTCTATCCAAATATTTTTGAAATGTAGTATTTAAATATAAAGGACATGAGTCACAAACCAGAAAAAGAAATTTTATGACAATTAAATATAACTTTCAAACTTAAATAGGTGTTTGTGGGGGAAAAAAAGCATAGCATTTAGCAAGTTTTTTTGTTGTTGTTATTTTCAACTTGAATACATTACACACATAAAAACTGTACCTTAACCNTTCGTTTTAATATATTCAAAAGTTTTGCCTATATTCTATATGATATTTTGTCACTTCTTAAAATGAAATAAAAGATTCANTATCTGAAACACAACTTTATTCAATGTGGTACATAGGTGACTCTGAGTGAAGCCTATGGCCTCACAGGAACCCATGTATCTCTGAAGCAGCTTTGCTGAGTATTTAAAATTAAATTATACTGATGATTTCTATGTAATAAAGTTCAACTTTAGCATTGAAATAGTACAGTTAATCAGAAGCAATGGAATTTCTTNGAAATTTTGTTTTCATTATTTAGCCCTGGCTGGTCTAGATCTTCCTATGTATTCTATGGCCTCAAAATCATGGCAATCCTCCTGTTTAAGTCTCTCCCAGGGGTCTTGGGTTTGAAGATTGTAACATTTGAACTGTTTGATAATCTCATATATTCATATAATATTCTTAGTNTTCNTACTTCTTCGATTTCTTCCCTGTTCTCACCAGAACCACTATTCTCTCCCAAATTCATGTGAACAACAAACAACCAGTCAAACACAACAACAACAAANTAGAAACTTTCTATTAGTGGTGTCACTGGCATTGCCTGGTCCAGACTCACAAAGTCCTACTAACTAAATACCCCAAAGATTTTATTGNGGGATTCCAGCTATACCAAAATAAACTTAATAAAGAANATACTCNCATACTAGCCTTGAGACATACTATTTAACATCTTTTGCACTCTNTAGGTTGCATATATGAACAAAAATCTTAAAATATATACATATTTAAAACTGAATTATAGCCTATTGTTGACACAACAAATTCCCACTGATAACATACCTTAATGAAGGATATCCATACTTTAGAGTTCTACTAAGTCCAAAATGATTATCACTGTGTTAAATTTACATGTAAGTGCTGAATTTATTTGTAAATTTTGAGGAGGGAATTATTTTTTATATTCGTTCCAGCTCCTGAAACAACTGCTATTTGGTTACGTACTCCATGTTTACAGCAGTACATCATGTTTCAATCTTTCAGAATCCACTTCCTATCCTCCAACTCTGGTTCCCTCAGTTGTTTACATTTCCCAATATTTTGATAACATTTTGACTTCTAAATAATAACAACATGGCTTTCTCCATTTTCAAATCCTTACCTTTCTGCAGATTCACCTCTGTCATTATTATGGATTGAAGATAGTATCCCCAAAATCACATGTGCTTATAGCTTGGTTTGGGATGTGAATTGATAATGTGGGCTCACAGCATCAGTTAATGAACATGAATGAACTCTGAGGAAGTAGGGAAGAGAGTCTATTAAATGTGTNAAATTGTCATTTTCTCTAGATATGAAAAATANCTCTTTCATCATTCATTGAATTTCAAAAATAATGTGGCATCTTGAGATTTTGTTAGNGATAAANTGGAAAAGCTGGTAAAAAGCTTTAAGAAAGTGTATTCAGAGTTCTGGGTCAATTCCTAGTATTACATTATGACACTACTACTGAGACTATTCTTATATAATGTATAGTTGCCTCATAAGAAATGTCTATAAATANTTTCTCTGAGAAAAAGCTGAATAGATCAGTCTNTCTAGGGTAAGATTTNACTGGAATAAGAATTAATTATTATTATAATAAAGCAAAATTTGAATATAGCTCATGGATATTTTAATAAAGTAATGCTAAAAATTCCATTAACTTATGTTTATCCNCTTAGTAAGCNTGTGTCTCAAATACTACTTGACCTATATTTTTTGAGACAGCCTCTCAGTATGTAGCCCTGGCTAAGATGGCATGAATATGTATATGAATTCCTGAAAAGACCTTATATATTCATCGGTTGAATAATTTAAATGGATTGTAAGTTTATCTTAATTTTAAAAACAATATGAAAAAACAAAGAAAAACATGAAGTTGGGTGGTTANGCAGGGGATGTGGATCTGAGAGGTGTTTTGGGAGAGGAAAGAATATAATTAAAATGATTTTGTAGTTTGTTTCAATTTATTAAACTATACAGAGTATTATAAAGTACCAGTAGAGTAATTTGCTGACTATATGAGAATAAGTTCACATATCCATCAGTTAGCAGAAATAATCTTTACTTCCTATAAAAAAACACAAAACTAACAATTTAGCAANAATACAAGCTAGATCTTTGATGACCTTCTGCCTTATTTGCCTGGCATATTTGCTTCCGTGTTTCCTACTCAGAGACACTTATCCCATTCTGTGCTAAGCCATATTCCAGCTCTTTTATAGCAGTATTTGTCTATAATACACCTGAAAGGACAACTGTCTACTTGCTTGTACATTCCATGTGATTTCTCATTTACTAGAATCTCACAAATCTGAACATCCTTCACATAATTTCTCCACTATCTGAAATACATTGTTCCCTTGTTCACNACACTATTCATATGATGTTGGTTGTGTTTTGGCTCTTTGGGGGGCCACCATCCAGCTACCAAATAAATCACATATGGAGGCTTATTCTTAATTATAAATGCCCAGCATTAGCTTGGCTTGTTTCTTGTCAGCTTTTCTTAACTTTAAATTATCCCATCTACCTTTTGTCTTTGGGCTTTTACCTTTCTCTATTTCTGTATACTTTTCATTATTTCTTTCTCTGTGGCTTTCTGTGCAGCTGGGGGGCTGGCCTGTGATGTCCTCTTCTTTTGTTCCTTCTTTTTTTCTTGCTCCTTGATCTCTCTTCTTCCAATATATCTCCTCCTATTTTTTCTCTCTGCCTGCCAGNCCCACCTGTCTCTTCTCCTGTCTCACTATTGATCATTCAGCTCTTNATTAGACCATCAGGAGTTTTANACAGGCACAGTAAATAACACAGCTTCACAGANTTAAACAAATGCAACATAAAAGAATGCAACACATCTTTGCATCATTAAACAAATGTTTCACAGCCTAAATTAATGTAACAAATCTTAAAATAATATTCTAAATTCATATATTTTCTTTCATTCCTCTTTATATTCTACTACACCATGAATTAATTTTGCACTTTGGTACTTGATTAGACCAAATACTAATCCCCTGATATTTAGCTATTTCCTTACTACTCCTTTGGCCCATAGAACAGTGTTTTGTCATTGTTGAATTTTGAANGTATAAGANTGTTTAGTCATGCAACTATATCTATTCACTAATAGATATGGGTGGAAAGGTTACACTCTCAATACAACTCAATCAATAAGACACAAGTTATATAGGATGGATACTTAATATATTTATCAATGTTTATAGTTATTAAAATATTTTNNATTCATCAGAACANGATTAACTGTATACTAGTCTNCATCATGCTAATTTCCATGCTTACATACTTAATTAGCTTCTCAGGTATCAAGTATCTTGATGAACAATTGTCCTTCTAAAGTTACAATTAATAAAATTTCACTCTAGCAATATTTTTGAAGTTTTTTTTTCTGGATTTTCTTCACAGTTTCAATAAGTCATTTTTACATTCTTAATATTCAGAGTAGTCTAGATGCATTTTACAGAGAACAGAGAGGTCATGCTNCATATTTTATGAAAGTAAATATAAAGAATATTATTTCAATGTATGAAATGTAAATAGAGGGGATTCAAATGACTACAAGCACATATAGAAAATTCTGGGTGCTGATTTCATTTTGTTTTTTTCATTCATGGCCTTCATTTATTTTATTTTGCTACTTCTCCATTTCTTTTTTTCCCATTCATTTTATTATACATTAGAAACAAAATCGATCCTGTAGGAATTATGAGAAATAAACTATCTGAATGTTTTTCATTCAGGACTTGGCATGACCTTCAGCTGCTCCATGTGATTGTTGCAGGTGAAAAGTTTGATTATTCTTATGAAAAGAGCGGCAGGATGGTAATGAGGGAATCACTTTCTCAGATAGTTCATAGTTCCTGAGTCAGGCACAGCACAGTAGAACATAGAAAAGATATTACAGAAGGAATATTTAAAACACAGATGACTTGAAAGACAGCCAAAATGTGTAGAGATGCACACTGGGTCACCTATGCAGAAAGATTCAAGCGTGTCTTCCTGCTTCCGTTTATGCAGGCTGGATCATGTATTAAATACTTGATGCACATCACTCAGCTTTTCTCCCTTCTTTATTGGCTTTAGCTAAAGTTTATATGTTGTATGATGTCTTGCCTTGGTTAAATACATTGAGTTGTGAACATGCAAGTGGCTTTCAATTTTTTGAGTACTCTTTCTTAGCATATGAAATCACTTCAGGACCATTATAAGCATAAAACATACTGATGAGTGAGTATGTGTATATGTGTGTGTGTGTCTGTGCGCACATAAAGAGCTACAAACAATTGACTTAGCTGTTAGAAAATTTAAAATTTACAGATATAGTGTTGAAGAAAGATTAAAACTGAATATATTTTAAATATATTTTAGTTTTTGAACATTATAAAAAGGTCCAATTAAAATAGCAGTAATAAAATTTAATTTCAAATGAAATGCAACTATAGTAAAAATAGCATTGTTTATGTAACGTATGACTGTATTCACACAACAGAAAGAATGATTATTAGGAAATTGATGCTCTAGATTTTTTTGGAATTTTATATTATCCAGGGATATTGTTTCTTTTTTATTTTAAACAAGGTACNTATTAAACATGAAATGGAACTGGANAATGAGTTCAGCAAATAAGAGTACCTTGGTTCACAATANGAGGATAAGAGCTCTGTTCTCAGCAAAANATTAACAAGATGGGTGTCATAGACATGCCTATCAATCCACCTGTGATGGCTCTGACTCCTTCTTCCACTCTCCATTGCCAAAGATGCACACAAATGCAGCAGGAAGTAATAAAATACATCTTTACAAAATTGTGAGACAAGATAAAAATAATTCAAATATCAACAATTAACTCTAGGATGAATTTCTTGTTCCCATTCCAACTTGTTTGTAGGTATGTCTATCAAGCTAATTTCTGTAATATATCAATTATTTACACTCTTTAATAGAAAAAATCCTCAGAATTGGCCCTGTTAATTCAATATCTGTTAGTAAATTTATTACTAATAAATTGAACTGTGCCAAGTAAACCTCTGGTGGTAGATTAATTAAGTGAATCAGTAGATTCTATGTCATAAATTTGCATATTAGAAGAGATACTCAAGTTAGTCTATTATTTGAGANTGAGTTTTNCATGAACATTTCCTTTTGTTCATGAAATTCACATTGGGAGACTAGACACTGAGGAATAAAAGTGCCACACACCAACTGTGCTCATTTGATTCTCATGATAAGAAGTGTGCATGTGCAAGTATCTTTATCAGCACGAACCTGTCATTTTACAACTTAGGCTGCATTAAGATTGTTTCTTTTGAAATGGAAATGAACTCATTATTTGTCAGCTCTTGCAGTGTTCTACTTAATTCTAAAAAGGTCATCTGTGATCATTTCTAGCTCATCTTAAGTCATGATTTTGAAACTATTTAATGTTTTACTGTTTAATATGTTAACTTTTGAAGTGATTTTTGTTTTATTCTTATTTACATTTTGAAATATATTTCAGAATTAGAAAAAAAACTTCCATTTGAAATTGTTTCTAGGCATCAAAAAGGAATATTCATAAAAACATATANATACATATTGATGTTTATATTTGTGGAGCAATAAAATACACTTAAACAACACACCAAAATAAAACATTAAAGAAGTGTTACATTTCACATCCTAAGGCAGTAGATTTAAATAATGTAGGACATGACCTCAGGATAAGATTTAATAAGAATTGGCTTTAACTTTGCTGCCTGAAACAAATAAAAATCCTCACAAAGTACATGGCACTGTGTTTTTAAGAGTGTTGATTCAGTCAATGCCAGGAACTGAACTTTGAGTAAAGAAGATAGAATGCTGAAACTGTAGGAATCTAGGGAATCTTGTGCCTTAGAAGATTATGTCACTGTTCCACAGGAAATAAGAAATCAGTTGCAAGGGTAATGATGCTCAGAAGTGAGGAAACAGAGATGAAAAACACAGTAGTCATGATAATTAGGTCATAACAGCTTGTTTTTAAAACAGCACACATTTTAGTTAAGTGTTACAATAGCAGATTTTAAGTGAAATTTTAAAACAGTCTCAGTATTAGGTGACTTTTGTCTTATCTCCTACCCATTGTCCCCTTTAAAGCTTTTTTACACTATCATTTCCCCCTTTCANATTCATATCTTATGTGTTTTGTAGTNTGCCTTCAGCATGCTCACTATNTATTTCCTGAAAAAAACAAAAACAAAAACAAAAACAAACAAACAAACAAACAAACAAAACCCTAAAGTTAGNTATAAAGGAAATACTCTGAATGTGTGGTCAGCATGCTGGCAGTACTGACTGAGGGATTCTGCCCAATGAGCCATTGGCTGAAAAGCCTGAATAGCCTCTAAAATCAATATTGGCTATTGCCATTGCTCTTGGATANGCAGAAGAACTGCACAGTAAGTTCTTATTGTTAACAAGATCACACATTATGAATAAAGAACATAGAACCACCAAACTGGAACACAGCTGGAACCTTTCTCCCTGCTGGCTAATGTACATAGTGCCAGAGGATGTGATGCAGGCTGGTGGAGAAGAAAATTAGCTGCTAACATCCAGGTGTAGATACTGAATGCTACAATAGGAACAATATTTGCCTACTGGTATAATAGTGGCATAGNTGTTCTGGGTATAAACATTGCTTCTAGATTGGATGTCAGGCTTGCTCCATGTGATGGGATATATTCCTNGCAGTATAGAATTCTTCAAAGTCTATGGTGATNGAGGTTATACTCTTTTTGAAGGAATGTACTACTGATATTGTACCAAACGGACATGTGAATAAAGTGTCTTCTAGACAATTCTGTTTGGATAGAAATATGGGTGCAGCTCCCAACCTTGTTCACGGGATAATNCTTTGTACTGTATAATTGTCAAAGCAANGACTCGTAACTGGCTGAGGTGCTGAGAACTAGTGACTGTGAGTTCTGAGTCACAGTGTGGCATGTGTGTTACCTCTATTGAGTCCCTGGGGAATGGCAGAAGATGTGATGGAACAATGGTGGGAGGTAAAAATTAGGGATAGAAGTTCAGTGGAACACTGTCACCTAAATATGACATGGCCCTTGCAATCATAATTGCATAGCAGTTATGACTATCTACATGGGACCTGGATAAAAGAAAATAAAAAGAAAGGAAAAATGGGAAAGAGGGTAAAATGAAGGCTAGCAGGGAAGAGGAAGAGTATGGTGTGAATGGGAAAGGTGGTGTGGGAATGAGATCAGCAGGTGTTCAATAAATCACAGGGCATTTTATAGAAGTGTGCTACAGACAACTATTTTTTAAGAGAAAGAAATAATAAAAACAATTACACATAAAAATAAAGAAAAAGTCAGTGCAGAGNGCTCTGTGGGCTTATACATGCTGTCTCTGCAAATCAGAGCACTTTCAACACTGANATATGTCAAACACCTAAGCTTTTGAAAGGGAAAGGAAAAGTGGCTGGAACCACCAAAGCGTTAAGTTAAGTAGTCCCTTATCATCTGTGTCTGAAAAGATTTGTGTATTTGTAGTCTGTAAGAACTTTGAAACAAACTAGCTGGGTTCAGAATCTTTAGAAAGTGGTTCTTAGCCCTAAATTTATTTTTGAAAAATAAAGAAATGGTTGGTTGGACTTCTTAACAAAGATCATCAAATAATCTTTAACATAGATATTTATCTTTCAATTCAAGGAATGAAAAAAATGGTGGTTAAAATATGCTTGTGAGAAGCAATCATTAAATATTTAAGTTAGTATAGTCTGCTCTTTAACACCTCCTTGAACAGCTTTATAAATGGTCCACATTTTAACATAATGGTGATTTACAGATTAATACATCAAATATATGAGCAGTAGAGATGTCTCATTTATAAATGAAAATAAAATATAAAATATTGTGTACAATAACTTTTCTCTTATTGACAATAAAAAGGTAAACATATCTCATTGTATTATTGAGTATGTTTCCATTTCCAAAGACAGAATCCTTACAGCACTTACTACTCTTGCAGAGGACACAAGTTTGGTTCCCAGCACTTATATCAGGCAACAGTTGCCTGTAAAACCAGCTCCAGGGGTTCTGATGCTCTCTTCTGACCTACATGGACACCATCATGTAAGTGTGCAACCCACACACCAAGAGNCACATAAACATACACATTCATACTTGTGAGCATGCACACACATAAAATTAAATAAATCTTTTAAAAATTCTGTAACATTTTTATTCTGGGGGAGGATACATATAATGGAATTTTTTCCTATAAGATTTAATGATGTATNTTATTACTTTCAGTTAACTGATACATGTAGCATTTTATGCTTATGATTTATCCATGTAAATACCCTATGTAAATATTGCTTAATTTAAATAAACATTTACTAATCAATAATTTATCTTAAATATGTCAAGCCAGTAAAATATTTAAAAAAAAACATAAAATGTTTCATTAANTTTAGTGGCAACAGTGATCAGTTTATTATGCTCTCTCAAATTATAAGGAAATCTGAGAGAATTTCCTGGCAATTNTCATATTAAGAAAATAAAAAATTGATTTAAAAAAGTTTCTCAATTATATTCCTGTGTGAGCTGCCAGCACTTGGAGTGAAAGAGAGTTAATGTCATTTACATGAAAATCTTTAAAGTCAATGACAGAAACGGGCCAGAAGCAATAAGTATAAATTAAGCCAAAGAGGCTGCTGGATGGCTTAACAAAACCATAGAACCAATGTCGTTAGATGTTCCTTTTTGCTCTGCATAGACTAACAGAAACCCAAATCTGTTCTTCACATAGAGAAAGCAAAACCATCATATTGTACTTTATTCTCTCTATATTCCCAAGGATATGGCTAGTTAATATATTTTATTGAGATCAATAAATGTATAAATAATTTTGGTCATGATTATTATTGAAAAGTAATACCTACAGCTCAACAGTCAGTAAGACCCAGGAAAGCACCATGACCTGAGAAAGTTGAATCTTACTTGCATATCAGAAATCAGATTANTGTCTAAACCACCTAGTGAAGCAGAGCCAACAGTCTATGCCATATTCAAATACTATCTAAAAGCAGTATTTAAATGATAGCATCAAATATCAACATTAAAATGAAAGCCAATTATACATTTATTTGTCTGTTTAAACACATTTTTCTTTCATGAGATTAAAATATAATAACATTATTTCCTCCCTTTCTGTTCCCACCTCCGAAGTATACCATATCACCTTCCTTTCTCTTACTCTAATTCTTGGCCTCTGTTTACCTTAGTTGTTTGTCACATACATCTACATTCCTAAGTACATATATATGACATTCACTGCTTAGTTAGTATAATGCTACTTTATGTACATTGACAGGACTGACCATTTGGTATCAGACAACCAATTGCTGTGTTCTTCCCTTGGGAAGACTATTCCTACCACTCTCAGCATTCCTTAGTTGTCTGTAGTTCTTTATGTGAGGCTGAGACCTCATGCACTTTATCTCATCCACTATAGTTTTTTACTTCCATTAGACAATGTCTATGTCTAAATTATCATGGCTTACTTTCTTTTAGTTCCACAGATAATATCACATTTGGCAGTGTTCTCTTTGCCACTTTAAAATGGAAATTTGAGTTGATATGGGATCATAAGGTTCTTTATCAGTGTTTTATTCCTACAACACATGTAAAATACTTTATCAATCGAAGTAATTCATCTTTTACCTCAGTACTCTGGATGTTTTTGAACTATGGAATTAAGTGTATAAAAGTCAATGTATATAATTTGTGCTTTCAAATAGCNACTAAATGATCTAGAAATATAAAGAATTGATTAGAAAACAATTCTAGAGTGTCTTGTAATGGTGGTAATGGACTTTCAAGAAAGCTTTGGGGGAAACTTTAATTTAGTTAGAAACAAATTATTGAATCA
>LZPO01066740.1:23524-51490 GCA_001675575.1 Neotoma lepida
AAACATGTATCAACAGATACAAAACAATTGATATAACACCCTGTATCTTATTAGAAAACCATGAATTAAAGCTGCATTTTAATAACAGAAACAACAGAAAGCTTNCAATCTATGGAAACTGAACAACTCTCTACTGAATTACCACTGTAACTAGGGAGGAAATAAAGTTACTTCAAGGAAGAAATAAAGAAAGAAGTTAAGGACTTCCTAGAATTCAGTNAAAATGAATATACAACATGCCCAACTTATGGGACACAATGAAAGTGGTGCTATGATGAAAGTTCACAGCACTAAGTGTCTTTATAAAGAGTTTGGTNAGGTCTCATACTAGCCACTTAACAGCACACATCAAAGATCTAGAACAAAAAGAAGCAAGCACACCTAAGAGAAGTAGATAGCAAGAAACAATCAAACTAAGGGTTGAAATAAAAAAAATGGAAACAAAAAGAACAATGCAAAGAATCAATGAAACAAAGAGTTGGTTCCTTGAGAAAATCAACAAAATAGATAAAAGCTTGTACAAACTAACTAAAAATCAGGGAGAGAATATCCAAATCAACAAGATCAGAAGACAAAAGCGGANCATGACAACAGACTCTGAGGGAATAGAGGACAATTAGTTCATACTTCGAAAATCTGTACTCCACAAAATTGGAAAATCTAAAAGAAATGAACAAGTTAGATACCACTTACTAAAGTTAAATTGAGATCAGATAGATAATTTAAATAGAGACATAACTGCTAAGGAAAAAGAAACAGTCATTAAAATTGCAAAACCAAAAAATAAAAGCCCAAGNCCAGAAGATTTTAGTGCAGAATACTACTAGAATTTCAAAGAAGAGCTAATAGCAATTCTCTTCAAATTATACCATAAAATAAAAACAGAAGGAACATTGCCAAGTTCTTTCTATGAGGCCTCAGTCAACCTGACACCTAAACCACACAAAGACTCAACAAAGAAANATAATTAAACACCAACTTCACTCATGAACAATACAAAATTGTTCTCAAAAAAATACTGGCAAACATAATCCATGAACACATCAAAAAGATCATCCACCATGACCAAGTACGCTTTATCCCAGAGATGCAGGGATAGTTCAACATAGGAAAATCTGCCAATGTAATCCACCATATATACAAACTGAAAGAAAAAAACATGATCATCCCATTAGGGATTGAAAAATGCTTTCATAAAATCAAACCTCCCTTTATGATAAAAGGCTTGGAGAGATCAGGATAAAAGGGACATACCTAAACATTTTAAAAAGAGTACACTGCAGTCCTATTGCCAACACCAAATTAAATGGAGAGAAACTTAAAGGAATTACACTAAAATCAGGAACAATACAAGTCCATCTACTTTCACCATAACTATTCAATATAGTACTTGAATTCTATATACAACAATAAGACAACTAAATGGAATCAAGGGGATACAAATCTGAAAGGAAGAAGGCAAAGTATCATTATTTACAGATGATAAGATTTCATACAGAAACAACCCCAAGAACTCTACCAGGGAACTCTCCTACAGCTGAAGAACACCTTTAATCAAGTGGCTGGATACACGATTACTTCAAAAAAAATTAGTAGTCCTCCTATATACAAACTATAAACAGGCTAAGATAAAATTGGAGAACCTTTAAAATAGACTCAAATAATATGAAGTATCTTGGTGTAACTCTAACCAAGAAAGTAAAAGTCCTTTATGACAAATACTTCAAATCTTTGAAGAAAGTAATTGAAGAAGATACTAGAAGGTTGAAAGATCTCCCATGCTCATGGATCAGTAGGATTAACAGAGGAAAAAATGGCCGTCTTAATGAAAGCAATCTACAGATTCAATTGAATCCCCTTTAAAATCCCTACACAATTCCTTACAGACCATGAAAGAACAATACTCAAAAANAATATCCAGAATATCTAAAATAATTCTCCACAATAAAGGAATTTCCATAGGTATCACCATCTGATTTCAAGCTCTACTACAGAGATATAGTAATAAAAATGCATGGTATTGACTTACAAACAGACAGATGGATAAACAGAATAAAATATAAGAACCAGACATAAACCCACACACATGAAGCACCTGATTTTCAAGAAAGAAACAAAATTATACAATGGAAAAAAATCATCTTCCACAGATGGTGCTGGCCTAACTGGATATCTGCATGTAGAAAAATGCAAATCCTTCCACATTTATCACTCTGCACAAAACTCAAGTCCAAGTGGACCAAAGACCTCAAAATAAATCCAGATACACTGAACCTGACAGAAGAGAAAGTAAGAAATAATCTCAAACACACTGGCACAGAACATAACTTCTTGAACAGAACACAAATAACAGAGGCACGAAGATCAACAATTAATAAATGGTACCTCATGAAATTGAAAAGTTTCTGTAAAGTTTCTTCACCAACCTCACACCTAACAGATGGCTGATTTCAAAAATATATTTTAAAAAATTCAAGAAACTAGTTACAAACAATAATACAATTGAAAAATGGGTTACAGATCTAAACAGAGAATTCTCAACAGAAGAATCTTAAATGGTGGAGAAACACTTAAAAATGTTCAACATCCTTAGCCTTCAGGAAAATGCAGATGAAAATGCCTCTAAGAGTCCATCTTACACCTATTAGAATGGCTAAGATCAAAAATACAAACAACAGCTCATGCTGGAGAGGATGTGGAGCAAGAAGAACACTCTTCCATTGCTGATGGGAGTGCAAACTTGTACAGCAACTTTGGAAGTCAGTGAGTAGGTTTCTCAGAAAACTGGGAAATAACTTACCTCAAGACCCAGCTTTACCACTCTTGGGCATATACCCAACGGGTACTCAATCGTACCAAAAGGGACACTTGCTCAACTATCTATAGCAGCTTTATTTGTCATAGCCAGAATGTAGAAACAACCTAGATGTCCCTCAACAGAGGAATGGTTAAAGAAAATGTGGTGTATTTACACAATGGAGTATTAATCAGCTGTTAAAAACAAGGGCACCAGGAAATTTGAAGGCAAGTGGATGGAACTAGAAAAAATCATCTTGAGTGAGGTAACCCAGACCAAGAAAGATATACATGGTATGTACTGACTCATAAGTGGATATTAGCTATAAAATAAAGTATAACCATGCTCCTATCCATATCTCCAGAGAGGCTAGGTAACAAGGAGAGTACATATGGTGACACCCAGATCTCTCTGGGAATGGGAAACNGAAGAAATTTTGTGAGTAGACTGAGGGCTGATCAGGATGGGAACATGAGCAATCATGTTGGGGAGAAGAGAGGTAGAATACTAAAAGAGACTACTGGAAGGAGGGGCATTGCGGTGTCAGTTAGACCCCTAGCAACAGCAGATACATAGCCTGGTCTGACAATTCTACTGTGATTAGATTGGTTCCTAGTCCAATTGTCATCAGAGAGGCATCATACAGCAACTGATAGAAACAGATGCAGACTCACAGCCAAACGTTAGGTGGAGTTTGGGGAATCCTATGAAAAGAAGGAGAAANTATTAAAGGAGCCAGAGGGGTCGAGGACACCACAAGAAAACTCACAGAATCACATAATCTGGGCTCGTAGGGGTTCACAGAGACTGAACCAACAACCAGGGAGTCTGGATGGGACTGACCTAGCGACTCTGCATTTATGTTACAGTTTTATAGCTTGGGTCTCTTGTAGGATTCCTAACAGAGGGAACAGGAGCATTTTCTGATTCTTTGACCTGCTTTTGAAACCCTACTTCTTCATAATGGGTCACTTTACCCAGTCTTAGAACATTGGGAAGTGCTTAGAATTACTGCAACTTGATATTCCTTGTTTGTTGATACTCCTGTGAGACCTGCCTTCACCTAAACAGAAAGGGAGGAAAAATGGATTGGGGGTGGTAACAGAAGGGGAATGAGGGAGGTGTTTTGGGAGCAGAAGCGGGAGTGGAAACTGGGTGAGTATTAAATAAATAAATAAATAAATTTATTTCTACAAATGTACTTATATATTTTAAATGACTTTTTTTTTCTTTTCTGTGGCTGACAAAGCTTCCTCCAAGAACCAAAGACTACGCAACCTAAACACCAATAACAGACAAGAGAAGCTCTTTTTTTAGTTGCTTTTCAGTGTTGTGGAAGACATTCCTATAACATTACAGATTATTGCTCTTTACCTTGTCTGCTCCCCCAAAGTGGAAAGTCTCTATTGTTAAGGACACCATGCAATTCAGAGTCAGAACACATAGGTCCCTGAGCTGGAACTGACCTGCAATTCTCCTCCCTGAGGACTAGTTTTCATGGGACCTGAAGCCACTACACATGTTCCAAGAGAGGGAACTGTACTTACTACCCATATATGATGTTTATGAACTACAACAACAATCATGACATCANAGCCCTAATTGTACAGTAATGCCATGTACACTTGGCGATAAACAATAGAGCTCTACTTGGATGTAAGTCTCATCAAACAAGAGAAAAATCATGCATGGTACTGGAAACCTGGGCAACTTCACANGGAATGTGAAGTCACAGATCTTGAAGGAGAACCAACAACTTCTAATTTACTAAATGAGCATAATCCTTAATGCAATTCAAAGTATTTGTCCTTCTACCCACAGAAAAGAATAGTCTTCAGCCTTTTTCAGGGAAACTTATTTTTAAAACAGTGACCAGAGCAGAAAGTTACACCCAATAAAAATACAGACTTATGTAGCCCAGCATCAATAGACACATCTACAAATCTACTATTGCATTTGTGCACAATAAGGTTCAAAATTTATTGTGGAAAAGAAGGAGGAAAGATTTCAAGAGTCAGAAGATCATGGAGTTTGTTGTAAGATTGTGACTTCTAGTAATGTGTGTAGTGATATTTTATTTGTTCTCTAACAAGCAAAGCTTGCCTGGGAATCAGAGGAAAAAGCCAGCCACTACATTAAACACAGAGGTCAGGCAATGGTAGCACATGCCTTTAATCCTAGCATTCAGGAGGCAAAGATTCACCTCGATCTCTGTGAATTCAAGGCCACACTGGGAACAGAGCTAGGACTGGTGGTACATGCCTTTATTTCAGCACTAGTTATCCATAGAGGTCTGGAGGTTTGTACAGACAGACAGGAAGTGATAGAGCTGGGTGGAAAGAGGAAATGATGTAGCTGGGCGGAGAGAGGAAGTAAGATACCAGGGCACAGAAAGGTATATAGGCATGAGTATACAGGAAGCAGCTCTCTTGGGCTGAGGATTTCCTAGAGGTAAGAACTTGTGGCTGGCTTGCTCTATTCTTCTGATCTCTCAGCTTTTACCCCAATATCCAGCTATAGGATTTTTATTAATAAGACCCTTTAGCAATTTGTGTTACAAATATGAGAAGCTATTCATATAAATTCTCATTAACATGACTACCAAAAGAATGAGCAGAACAAGGTCAGTAACAATAGATGTGCTAAATTGAAAGGGAGATAGTCGAGGAGACATCAAACCTACACAGAGAAATACCCGTGTGTCAGTGTGTGTCTGTATGGTTGTGTATGTATATATATATAAACACATATGTCATATAAAAATAATTAGTGAAAAAAGATGCCTCAAATTAGACAGAATTCCAGGAGAGTATATGGGAGCATTTGGAGAAGGAAAATGCAGGGGAAAATGATGAAATAATACTATAAACTCAAAAGTAATGTTTCTACACTAAACATTACTATTAATCAACAAATTAACAATGGCTGATTTGGCGCTACAATGGCAGACCTCTGTTTATCTGTAACACATAGATTATGGACTTCAAAATGATTTTGGCTACACAATGTCATTGTGTCAGATTTGATTTCAGATACTCTTCATGGGAACATGTCAGGATCAATGTGATTCAGAAGTAAGCTTACCATTTTCCTGTGTGAGTGTGTAAAATTTAACACTTTAAGTCACACAATTTAATCTACACAGTGCCTAGTACTGGGCCACCTCTTTACCAAATACCTCTTTGTCAGAATATGTCTCAAGATCACGATGATATTGACACAAGGCTTTAAAAGTAGAACACAATGATGATTTCTATGTCAGAATAAAATTAATCAGTTCTAATCCTGATCTAGGAGTTCAGGCATTTTAGAACTTCAGAAAAGATTTAAGTTTACTATTTTTTTTAAATAAAATATACTTTAGGTGATAGAAACATGCCATATAAAGGTGCTGTTCAACATAATGTGTTAAGGGTGCTATGGGATGGCTTAACAGTCAGGATCACACTGCTCTTAGGGAAGGCCAGAGTTTGGTTTCCAGTGCTCATATTGGCTCACAGCTGCTTTTAAGTCCAGGTCAAGGTGATACCACACTTTGTTCACTTCTGAACTCTACAGATAACTTACACCTAGGCATAAACTCACACACAGTCACACACACACACATAATTTCAAAGTATTAAAATTAAATAAATTAATGATAATGCACTGACATAATAGGTACTTATTATTTGCTATTTAACACAAGAGTTCAAAATTTTAAATGGAGTGTTAAGCTGTGTATTTGTGTTGTGACATTATTATTAATGTGATTTACAAAACTCTTACTACATCTTTGAGAATCTTATTCAAAATATTTTGATCCCCTCCTGCAATATCTTCTATATCACTACCTTACCTATCCACCCAACTCTACAACCTCTTTACCTACCAATGCCACTTTCTGTTGCTCAATTACTTTGGGTGTGTGGATTTCCCCTGGGATATGACACCTACCTTAGTCATATTTAAATACAACTGCATCTTCTTCATTACCAGTTACTAACTGACAGTGACTTCTCAGCAAGGAATGAATTCTTGGCTAAATACCCTCTCCTAAATACCTTCTGGAATTGTCTGGCTTCAGACTGCACAGGTCTCTTTCATGTTGTGGCAACCACNGCAGATTTATCTGTCAACTTCCGTGCTGTGTCTAGAAGACAACGTTTCCTTGAGCCATCCTTCACCTTGGTATCTTACAATCTTTTTGATCTATTTCAAAATCCCAGAACCTTGGGAGAAGATGGTGTGATATAATGTCCCATTGAGAGCTAAGCACTAAGGCAATCTCTTATTCTCTGCCCCTTGAGCAGTTGTGGGTCTCTGTATTGGTCATTAATTGCCATCTACTGTGGAAATAGTTTCTCTTATTTAGCTTGACAGACATTCTAATATTATTACAATTAAATTATTATAGTAAAATTTTATTAATTTATTGTATTATTTATGATTAAAATAAAAATGGGACATGATGAATAAAAATGTTTTATAACATAGTTATAGCGAAACACTATGTCAAAATATGTAAAGATAAAATATGCTGACAATGAATGTGTTATTGGTAAAGATGTTTGCAAGTTATTGAAACTTGCATCACTACTGTATTATCATTTACTACTAGAAAAATTCAGAGGTATTAGTCACATTATATGATGCAAATTATACTCAATTTCATTTCATAGATTTTTATACGATGTTTATTGTGTTACTAAGGACTCAACTTTTATTATTGCAATCATGAATTAATATAATTCATAATTGTTCCCAAATTAATAAATTACTTAGGTATTATTTTACTATTAAAGCAATACTATTTGTAGTTAACAAATTGCTTTAATATCCTCTTATGAATTATTTGTAAAATATAAAATAAAAATATAAGAAAATGATACCAATAATTAACAGATATTTCATAAATATAGAGCATACAAGTGTCAACTCACACATCTGAATCTTTCATCTCCAATGTGTACAAAAGTTCAAGAGAAATATTCTCTAGTTGTTATCTATAATTTGCATTTAATAAAAACATATTGCCTTAAAGGATTAACAAATGAAGTTAACTTTTTGAAAATAGCACTTCTTTCTTGATAGAAAACATATTTGTCTTTGAATGATGTGGCATATTTCCATTTGAAAAAAAATGCCTTTTATTTGCTATGACATCCCTCTGGCAATATGTTGCCAAAAAGTTTCAGAAATTTCATGACTTTGAGTGACAAAACAATTTCTGTTGGAATCTTTTGCTACTTGACAGGAAATATGACCTTACAAATGTTAAATAGAGAAATCCCCCCAAAAGGAGCTGTCTTCCTTTGCTGCTGAATCCTCGAAGGAAAATTGTGATATTGTAGAAGGAATCAATTTCTTTAGTCAAGATCTGGCACATTACTAAAGACCTTTCCATCTGACACCACTGTAACTGAATTTTTAGGAGAGTGAGAGTCTTTCTTAATTCTATCCATGGGCCTAATTTAAAAGAAAAAGGCATAAAAAAGTGATACTAAAAAACTATAAAAATATTGTATTTTCTAAATAATGTAAGCAAAAAGGAAAATCAAAATTGCAGGTTCTTTACAAGCATGTCTTCTCTTTTATTTTGTATTTCCATTTTAAGTAGCACTATATTAAATCCTTTCTAAGGTTATATGTTTATTTTTCTCTGTTAACATGTTTGCTTTTGATCCAATGCATTATCATATATATATATTTTTAATTTTTATTGATTCCTTTTGAATTTCTTATCATGCATCCCAATCCAACTCATCTCTTCACCCCTCCGTATCNCTGGTACAATACATTAAAATGTATACATTTTTTATAGTGAAATTATGATATACTGTAAGAATTAACCACTTTAAATATTTCTGATAAGTAATCACTGCAATAAATGTGGAACCAACTTCATCTTACAAGTTCTAAGAGAATGCTTGCTTCTGCATATGCCTTACAAAGAAGGTATAACCACTCTTCTTGTAGTCTGTAGAGAATAAGCACAGGGTACTTTTACTGTTTGAGGGAAAAAGTCAGTGGTAGTGTTAAAAATCAAAATTGTTAAAAACGTGAATAGCATTTACATTCAATTAGACAATAAAAACCAGATGACCTCAGTGGATAAAATGGTGTTTTAAAATTTTTCAGAGTCTTTAATTTCAAATTGTTATTGTTTAGAAGTGAGAATATAGTGATATTATTTTTAATGTTATGTATGATATAAATACCCATATCAACTTGTATAAAAGCTCTACGATTGGCACAAGAAAAGGAAATTATGCTCTCATATTACAGTATAATATGTATTATGTAAGCCTTATTATTAGAAACTCTGGGATGAGACAGAGTGACAGCTCAGTCACAAAAACTATAACTTTGGAAGAGCAAGAAATAACAGACTTTGATTCATAGAATACATGATAAAACAAAACAAAATGCTGTGCATGATGATGCACTATTGTAATCTTAGCAAGAAAAAGATAGATCCTTGGGGCTCACTGGCCACCCAGCCAGAACCATGTGGTGAAATAGCAGGGAGACATTCTGTTTCAAAGAAGGAAAGTTTTGAGTGGGTAAGTTGGTCTTTCGCAGGGAAGAATACATCATTTGGTTGCCCCATTGCCTAAATGTCCCTGAAAACATGCATACAGCTAGCATTATGCTTNCTAAGGAGGTTATGTTTAGGAACATGTAGGTATTTTTTAAATTCTTTTTTATTAGAATATTTTTTCAATCATTTTAAACACCAATTGAAGATTCCCCTCTTCCCTCCTCCCACCCCTCCAGCTTCCCACTCTCAAGTCACCCCTGACTCCTCCCCCCACAAGAAGGCCAGGCGTCCCATGAGGAAGCACATCCAGTAGATGCAAGTTCAGGCCCCTCCCCCACCTCATGGCTGCACTAGGTGTCCCATCATAGGTAGTGGGCTCCAAAAAGCCAACTCATGCACCAAGGATGCATTCTGAACCCACTGCCAAGGAGCACCTAAGCAGATCAAGCTGCACAACCATCTCCCCATGCAGAGNGCCCAGCCCAGTCCCATGCAGGCTCCATAGCCATAGATCCAATTTTCATGAGTTCCCACTAGTTTGGTTTAGTTGTCTCTGCAGGTTATTCCNTCATGATCTTGATGCACTTGCTCATAGAATTCCTCTTCTCTCTCCCCAACTGGACTCCTGGAGCTCTGCCTGGTGCCTGGCTGTGGATCTCAGTATCTGCTTCCATCAGTCACTGGAGAAAAGCTCTGTGATGACAGTTAGGGTATTCACTGATCTGATCTTTGGGCAAGCCAGTTCAGTTCAGGCAACCTCTCCACTAGTTCTAGTAGTCCAAGTTGGGGTCATCCCTGCAGATTCCTGGGAACTTCCCTAGTACCCAGTTTTTCTCTATCCCCATGATATCTCCCTCTATCATGGTACCCCTTTCACTGCTTTTTTACTCCATCCCTGTTCTAGCTCCACCATCCNGTTCCCTTATGTTATCATCCTCCATATCCCTATATCCCTACCCTCCATTGCCCACCACTCATGACCAGTTTACTCATGGAGATCTCATCTGTTTCCCCTTCCAAAGGCAATTTATGTATCCCATTTGGGGTCTTCCTTGTTAGCTAGCTTCTCTGCAGTTGTAGGTTGTAGTCTGGTTATCCTTCGCTTTACATGTAGTATCCACTTATAAGTGAGTACATAGCAGGTTTGCCCTTCTGAGTCATGGTTACCTCACACAGCATGATATTTCTAGTTCAATCTATTTGCCTGCAAATTTCATGATATTATCATTTTTCTCTGCTGACTAGTTCTCCATTGTNCATCTGTACCACATTTTCTTAATCCATTCTTCAGTAGAGGGGCATGTAGGTTATTTCCAGGTTCTGGCTATTATGAATAATGCTGCTATGAACATAGTTGAGCATGTGTCCTTATTGTATGTTTGAGCATTTCTTGGGTATATGCCAAAGAGTGGAATAGCTGGGTCTTGAGGAATATTGATGCCCAATTTTCTGAGAAACCACCATACTGATTTCCAAAGTGGCCGTATAAATTTGCACTCCCACCAACTGTGGAGGAGTGTTCCCCTTCCTCCACATCCTCTCCAGCATAAGCTGCCTTCAGTGATTTTGATCTTAGCCATTCTGACAGGTATAAGATGATATTTCAGAGTTGTTTTGATTTGCATTTCTCTGATGACTAAGGATGCTGAACAATTCCTTAGATGTCTTTTGGCCATTTCAGATTCTTCAAGAATTCTCTGTTTAGCTCTGTATTCCATTTTTTAATTGGCTTGTTCTTTATTTTGATGTCTAGTTTCTTAAGTTCTTTATATAATCTTTATATAAATTATATAAATCTATATATAATCTTTATATAAGAGATCAGCCCTCTTTCAGATGTGGGGTTGATGAAGATCTTTTCGAATTCTGTAGGCTGTGATTTTGTTTTATTTACTGTGTCCTTTGCCTTACAGAAGCTTCTCAGTTTCAGGAGGTCCCATTTATTAATTGTTACTCTCAGAGTTTGTGCTACTGGTGTTATATTTAGGAACTAGTCTCCTGTGCCAATATAGTCAAGACTACTTCCTACTTTCTCTTCAGTGTAACTGGATTTATATTGAGGTTTTTGATCCATTTGGACTTGAGATTTGCACATGGCGATAGATATGAATCTATTTGCAATCTTCTACAAGTTGATGTCCAGTTATGCCAGCACCATTTGTTGAAGGTGCTTTCTTTTTTCCATTGTACAGTTTTGGCTTCTTTGTCAAAAATCAGGTGTTCATAGGTGTGTGGGTTAATGTCAAGCTCTTCAATTTGATTCCATTGGTCCACATGTTGATTTTTATGACNATACCAAGCTGTATTTATTACTATAACTCTATAGTAGAGCTAGAGGTCAGGGATGGTGATGCCTTGGAGGGGGCCTTATTGTATAGGATTCTTTAACTATCCTGGGTTTTTGTTTTTCCAAATGAAGTTGAGTATTGTTCTTTCCAGGTCTGTGAAGAATTGTGTTGGGATTTTGATGGGGATTGTTTTCAATCTGTAGATTGCTTTTGGTAAGATTGCCATTTTTATTTTTTTATTTTTATTTATTTATTTATTTGGTTTTCTTTCTTTTTTTTCTTTTCTTTTAATTAAAAAATTTTCTGTTCATTTTACATACCAACCACAGAATCCCCTCTCCTCCCACCCNCCAGCCTTGCCTCTCAACCCTACCCTTCACCTGCTCCAACTCAAGGTCTCCAATGGAAAGTCCCCAGAGCCTGACATTCAGCTGAGGCAGGTTCAAGACCCTCCTCCCTGTGCGAAGGCTGTGTCAAGTTTCCCACCATAGGCCCTGGGCTCCCAAAGAATCAGCTCATGCACCAGAGATGGATCCTGATCCCATTGCCTGGGGACTCCTATACAGTTCAAACTAAACCATTGTCTCGAGTATCCAGAGGGCCCAGTTCAGCATCATGGGGGCTCCACTGCTATTGGTTCACAGGTCATGTGTTTCCACTAGTTAGTCTGGCCATCTAGACTTTTCCAATCATGATCTCCATGTCCTTTGCTCATAGAATTTTTCCTCTCTCACAACAACTGGACTCCTGGGGCTCGGGCTGGCACCCACTTATGAATCTCAGCATCTGTTTCCATCTGTCTCTTGATGAGGGCTCATGGGGGCTCCTCAGCTATTGGTCGACAGTTCATGCGTTTGACTGGCCATCTTTGTATACCTTCCCATCATGATCTTTTTGTCCCTTGCTCATAGAAGCTCCTCTCTCGATAATCAGTCCCAGGAAACCCCAACCCTCTCAGCAAGGCCCCAGTTGCTGGCCAGCAGTGAAAATTCCTGTGGACAGGCTCACCCACCAAAGGACTCCATTGGACCCTGCAATCTATAAAACCCACGCCCCATCCCTTACCCATCACCCTGTGTGACCACAGAGGCTTCCTGAGACTCAAAATCAGCTCTCATTGGACTAAGAGAGTGACATTTTGAGACTCAAAATCAGCTCTCATTGGACCAAGAGGTGAGTGACTCTTCCCGACCTAGAGAGTCCTGCCTCTAGGACTCAGGTCCTGGGACATAACCAGTCCCAGGAAACCCCAACCCTCTCCAAAAGGCTCCAGTTGCCAGCCAGCAGGTAAAATTCCTGTGGGCAGGCTCACCCACCAAAGGACTCCGTTGGACCCTGCAATCTATAAAATCCATGCCCCATCCCCTACCCATCACCCTGCATGACCCCAGAGGCTTCCTGAGACTCAAAATCAGCTCTCATTGGACTAAGAGAGTGACATTTTGAGACTCGAAATCCATCAGCTCTCATTGGACCAAGAGTGGCTTCCTGAGACTAGAAATCTACCAGCTCACATTGGATCAACAGTGGTTTCCTGAGACCTGAAATCTGCTGACACCCATTGGACAAGAGTGGCTTTCTGAAACACAGAATCTGCCAGCTCTCAGTAGACCAAGAGCCCTGATAATACCAAGAGTGGCTCCCTGAGTCACAGAACTAGCCAGCTTGGATTCAACCAAGAACAGCTCCTGGAGATATAGAATCTGCCAGCTCTAATTAGACCAAGAGCTAAGTTTGGACCCTGAGTGTCCCCCGAGACACAGACACAGGAAGCATATACTGAACCAGTAGCAGCTCACTCAGGCACAGGCACCTCTTGCACCTATTGAAGGAAGAGATGGGCAGACGGCAGTGCAAAAATAAGTCCAACAACATAAAGAACAATATGACATCATCAGAACCTAGCCCTTCTACAACAGTAAGACNGGAACAACACAATGTAGAAGAAACAGAAGAAAGTGACTTTAGAAATAACTTCATGAAGATGCTAGAGGCCTTTAAAGAGGAAATGAAAAATTCCCTTAAAGAGGAAATGAAAAACTCCCTTAAAGAAATTGAGGAAAAAGTCAAAAAATTGGAGGAAATCAATAAAGAAAATGAGGGAAAAAAATTGGAAGAAATCAATAAATCCCTTAAAGAAAGCCAAGGAAACTACGAAAAAGCAATTAGACAGGCAAAGGAAGCAGTGCAAGACCTGAAAAGGGTCTCCCTTTTCATTTCTGATTTTGTTAATTTCGATCTTCTCTGCCTTTTTGTTAATTTGGATAAGGGTTTTTCTATCTAGCTCATTTTCTGAAAGAACAAACTCTTTGTTTCATTGATTCTTTGTATTGTTCTCATAGTATCTATTTTATTTATTTTGTCTCTCAATTTAATTATTTCCTGGTGTCTATTACTCTTGGGTCAGTTTCCCCACATAAGGATGTGAAATACCCATCCTGTTTCGTGCTTTAAGGATTTTGAAGTTTTTAAATACTAATGAACAAAATATGGCAGCTGCTGAGAGATATTGTATTGTGGAAAAAAACTACTGAATTAAACCAACCTATATATTTTAAGGATGTTTTAACTTTGGAATGAATTTTAGAAAATCTGTTGCATTTGGGGAGTGGTTATGGTTTTATTTCCACAGTACACAAAAAGTTATATTTTCCTTCAAAATTAATGAAGAAAAGATTTGACTGGGGGAGACCCCTAGAAAGTCTTGTCTGAGGACATGAAGAAAGAAACCAAGAAAACTACAAGAAGGTGATGTATAATTTGATTCCTTGACATGGGAACAGCTCTGAGACTGGATGAGACATGATAAATCTTGTTGGCTACAGAGTCCTCATGATTTATTATTACATATCATCTTTTTGTATGACATGGAAGGAGATTTATATTGCAGTGTGTTATGCAGTCCAAACAGACTTAGGAAGTTGACAGATACCCTTTACTTACTCGAACTTAGTAGAGTGCATCATTTTAATAACTTTATGACATTAAAAATTCTTAAATATCTAAACTATAATTGGTATGGTAATAGTTCCTGTTCTTAGATTATAGATAAAGTAGATAAATAAGGGTATAAGCCTTTCCATGTTCAGAAAGCTTTCTTCAATTATTTGCAATGCACCTAAAAACAAAGAATATATACTATTAAAATTTTATAAAACTTTATTAGAGATTTCTCAAACAACTAGTTTTGTGAGTTAAATGTTTACATATCTATGCTTTGTTTTGTCCTTAAATATTTTTTTGCAAAGAATTAACGATGTTATTTGTCTTATAGTAGAATCATAATTTGTGGTAAATGAGATTACAAGAGTAAATCAGAGTTTTTCAGATAAAATCATTTAAATTGAATATTGTTTAAAATAAACATTTTCACTTTATCAATTATACATGTCAGAACTTTAAGCCTATCCTTATTAGCAGGCTTTAAAATGAGTATATATTTGTTATGTATTTGATTAACACTGTAATTATGGATAGAGAAAATGAAAGAAAAAATTAGGAAGTTTAAAAAAATTCAGCAGATCTGGCTTCTGTGAACATAAACCAGAAGAAAATTACATGACATGGCTTTGATTTCTGAGAGAAGAAATAATTATTATTTGACTTACATCATTTCCAGAATGACCACATAGTAAGCAAGGGCACCTACAAATGCAAACTGATTAGCAACCTGAATTTGAAAGAATTAATTACTGTCAAGAAATAATGTAGCAACTTTTGGTTTTATTGGTATTTACATGGGACTTAGAAAACATAAATGAAATATATTTTTATTTGCACTGTTTTCTTTCCTCCTTGTATCCCCAAGACAAGTAAAGATTTCATTTGCCTTGAGAACTGAAAGTACAGTTATGAAATATAATGTGGCAAAAACAATTCAGTATATTGTACTCATTTGAAATTAGTCTCTACATAGTATTTGTCTGAAAAATTACTTTGAAATAGCTTACAGGATCCTCTTGTCATCATACATGCTAAAAGGAAGTTTCAAATCTGAGGGTTGTTCAAAGGTTAATTGAAAAATAAAATTATAATAATTGTCCATTTAGTTGGCCTTAAGCAATTTAAGATTGCAGGCAATTATACAAGTTATAGAAATGAAATAACAGTGTAGCTTTGAAGTACATGCTCATATAATTGTGTGCAAAAAAATTCTATATTTATCTCCCATGTATTTAACAGAAAGAACTAGGTGTAACTGCCTCAAAGTCAAAGTTTTGTCTTCAGCAAAGAATGACAAAAAAAAATCATGTAACAATATACAAGTTGAGGTATTAAGTTTAAATTTAAAGACTCATTTAATTTACTTCAATATAAAATTATCTTTTGATGTACTTAGTAAGGATAATTAAAGAGAACTTACTTTCCTTCTCCTTCAATTGCCAATAACCCCTGTACCAGAAGTTGGGTTTCTTGTCCATATCCCCTATCTTATGTTGGGAATTTTTTTTGGCTTTGATTTGCAAAGGTCTCTTGTATGTTGTCCTAACAACAGCCAATTCATATGTAAAACTACTCTGCTGTGTCAAGAAAATAGTATTTTCTGGTAGCCATCTATCACCTCTGGCTCTTTCAGTATTTATGTTCCATCTTTCACACCACCCTTAAGCCTTATGAGGAAGGGTTCTTATATAGAGATCCCATGTAAGTCTCAGAATTCTGTGGTCATTTATTCACGAACCTTGACCAGTTGTATAGCTTTCAATCTTATTTAGCTATTTCATTCTCATAACTCATAATTTACAATGTTTAAAATATNAATCAAATCTATAAAGTTTGTTACTGTAGCTAGGTTTGTCTTTACCATTCTTTCCCTATTAAACTAAACTTCAAGGGCTTTGGACTTGCTATGAAAGATAAATCTACAAGTTAATAACCAATGAATAGCAGACAACAAATGATTTTAGGAATTGTAAGTTTTAATATATATTAGTTTTTTNCTAGTATTTTGTTTAATTATATTTATTTGTATAATTATAGTCTTCAAGACATCCAGACTACTATCAGTATTCTGAGTGGTGGTCTCAAGAGGTATGGTTACCCAGACTCATGTGTTTAATGCTTGGCCTGTATGGAGTGACACTGTGATGAGGTGTGGACTTGTTGGAGTAGATGTGGCATTGTTGGAGGAAGAATGTCACTGTGGGCCAGGTTTTGAGATATCATATATACTTAAGCAATATCCAGTGGGGAACAGCATACTTCCTGCTGCCTGTGGATCAAGATGTAGAACTCAGAGCTACCTCTCCATCACCATGTCTGCCTGCATGCTGCCAGGTCTTTCCATGATGATAATGGACTAAACATCTGAAATTGTAAACTAGCCTCAAATAGATGTTTTCTTTTATAAGAGTTGCCATGGTCATGGTGTCTCTTCACAGCAATAGAAACCATAACTGAGACACTCTGGTAGAAACATGCATCTGTGTTCACTGATCTGGTCACCTTAATAAGCAATGTTTTGAACACTCATCACCGTAACCAGTAGACACTGAAGGATTATTAATTTTTATACTAGAAATTACCCATTATTTATGAAACTATAAAATAGCTATAGGGATATGTAAACTGATAATGACTTTGAGATGAAAATAACAATATATTTTCAAATAGAATAAACTTTACTTCACCAAAGAAATCATTGTTGTAGAAGCCTGCTGAGACAATTAGGCAATTTCCTAACCTCAATCATTCTATGAAATAAAATGAGGAATCACCACTTTGATATAATACATATAAATTAATACAGTAGCAGAATAAATATAGTATTTTATCAAAAACCAAGGTGTATAGTATCTTCACAGACTTAGATAAAGAGTAATGTTTGATATTTAACCAAAATCCTTTTTTCTTAAAAACAATCAACACAAGCAAGCATTATGAATACAAAGATTATAGCATGACATAGTTAATAATAATGTATTTCATTTGGAAATGAACTGGAGAAATAATGAAAGTAGGACTCAGTTTTTTATATTTTTCTATAACTTTTTGCCATTCATACAACATTGTGTCAATTATTTTGAAAGCCTGAAACCTCACAGGAGTTTTTGACAAGAGAGACAAAAATCAACAAGAAAATGTCCACTTCTTTGCTAGGTGATGATCATCTGTCATTTTCTTGACATCCCCCTTTGCACAGTGCATTCGTTCAGCATGCTATCTCAGGATATAAAATATAAATCTGGTTAGAGCTAGAGACACCATGTATCACTCATTAAATACACATCCATTTCATCCCAATGTTTATGTTGATAGAAACATCAGTGAAAAACTTCATTCTCTACATGTATAAGAAGACTTTTAAATATGTACTTGTATGTAAAGCAAAAATAAAATACCTGATAATTGAATAATCATAAATTTTAAACTGAAAACTTATTTCTCTGTTTTTAAGAAATTGATGATTTTTTAACATTGTAGTTAGATGCTCTGCATATATTTTCTCACTTATATCCAGAATAATCTAGTATTATAAAATGATATTTGTATCATTGAAATTATAGAACTATGAATTCTTTCAAGCTTTTTTTTCTTTATATTTTAGCCTATCCAGGAATCCTCAGTAGTCACGTTATGTCTTTTTTTTTTTTTTTTGGAAGATTGGTGTTCATTTCTTTGTGTATGTGTTTAAATCTCTTTTTAAACCTTTCATTAAAAATAGATTCTTTATCATACAATATGTCCTGATTATGGTTTACCCTGCCATTTCTCCTCCCAGTTCCTCGCCAACACTCCTCTCATCGAATCCACTTCCTTTCTGTCTCTCATTAGAAAAGAATGGGGTTCTAAGTGATATCAAACACAGCAAAATAAAATATAATAAGATAAATCCAAAACTATCATATTGAACTTGGATGAGATGATCCAACAAGAGGAAAAGAGTCTTAATAGCATGCCAAGAATGAGACCCAAGCATTCATACACTCAGGACTCCCACAAAAATTTTAAGCTGAAAACTATAGTATATACACGGAGAATCTGGAGCAAATCAGTGCAGGCCCTGTGCATGGTGCTTCAGTCTNTTTGAGTTCATATGCTCCTGGCAGAGTTGATTCTGTGGACCTTGTTCTACTGGTGCCCATTATCCTCTCTACCTCTTAGATTCTTTCTCTGAACTCTGTGGGGCCAGAATTAATGGGTATATCCCTTTTAGACTCTTCTCACCACATAATCTGGATGAAGGTCTCTTCATTTGTTCCTTTCTGCTGACAGAAGAAGCTTTCTAATGATGACTGGATAAGGCACTGATTGACATGTACAACAGATTATCATTAGGAGTAATTACGTGACTTGGTTGGTGTTTATGTTTCTCTTTTGGTAGCCTGCATAGTACATTTCCATACCAACGACATGGAACTTAGGGGTAAAAGCTTCATGTAGGCAGCGACTGGAAATCTCCATGTTCAATGTGTTGTATAGGTGTTATCTTAAGCAACGGGGTCCCACAGTCAGTTTGTAAAGAACAACCCATTTTCTTCGCAGTAGCCTGGGTTGTTTCACGCTTTTTATGTGCACTCCCTTGGCCAACAACTCAATTGAATACAACCTAGTCCAACTAATGGAAGCCTCTTTTGGTGACAAGAGATACCCATTTGAGACTCTATGTCACCTATTATTGGGAGAACTCATTAGCTTTACCTTCATATATTTAGTTTACAGTGCACTAGGTTTCCATGTAACTATCAAATGTCCCTCAGTTCCATCTGTCTCTCCCCACATTGTCTCACTTAACCCTATGTCCCTGTTCCCTCCCTATCTGATCATTCTTTTGCAGTGCTCACCCAATCCAAGTTCATCCACAAAATTTGTTCTATCTCTCCTCTGCCATGAAGATCCATGTGTATAGCTTAACCTCTTTAGGTTTATGGAATGAAGCTTGGTTATCATTTACATAAATGTTAATATCTGTGTATAAGTGAGTATATACCATGTTTGTCTATGGGTCTGGGTTACATTTCTCATGATTATTATTTTTTGAGTTTCATCCATTTGCATGCAAATATCATGATTCCATTGTTTTTAACAGCCAAGTAATACTCCAGTGTGTAAATGCACCACTTTTTTATCCACTTTTCTGTTGAGAGACACCTAGATTGTTTCCAGTTTTTCACTATGATGAGCAGAAGAGCAATGAACACTGTTGAGCAAGCATTCTTCTGATAGGGTNNAGCAACCTTGGGTATATGCCCAAGTTTGATTTAGCTGGATCTTGAAGTGGATCGATTCCCAAACTTCAGAGGAAATGNCACACTGAATCCATAATGGTTATAGAAGTTTGCACTCCCACAAGTAATAGAGGAGTGTTTACTTGCTCCACATTCTTACCAGCATGAGCTGNCAGTTGTATTATTTACCTTAGCCATTCTGAGTAGAGAAAGATGGGATCTCAAAATAGTTTTGATTTACTCCTGTAATCAAAGGGCATTGTCATTCATACAAGACAGCAGCCTACAGAATGGGAAATGATTTTTACCAGGTCCACATCTGACAGAGGGCTAATATCCAAACTATATAAAGAACAAGAGAAATTTGTCATCAACAAACCAAATAATCCAATTGAAAATAGGGTACAATTTTGTACATAGTGATAGATATGGCTCTATTTACAATCTTCTAAATATTGACATCCAGTTATGTCAGCACCATTTGTTGAAGATGCTTTCTTTTTTCCATTGTATAGTTNTGGTTTCTTGTCATAAATCAAGTGTTCATAGGTGTGTGGATCTTTAATTAGATTCCATTGGTCCACATGTAGATTTTTATGCCAATATCAAGCTGTTTTTATTACTATAGCTCTATAGTAGAGCTTGAGGTCAGGGATGGTGATGCCCCCAGAAGTTGCTCTATTGTACAGGATTGTTTTAGCTATCCTGGTTTTGTTGTTGTTGTTGTTGTTGTTGTTTGTTTGTTTTTGTTTTTCCATATGAAGTTTAGTATTGTTCCTTCCAGGTATGTGAAGAATTGTGTTGGGATTTTGATGGGGATTGCATTGAATCTGTAGACTGCTTTTGGTAAGATTGCCATTTTTACTATGTTAATCCTATCTATCCATGAGTATGAGAGATCTTTACATTTTCTGATATCTTCAATTTTTTTCTTCAGAGACTTAAAGTTCTTGTCATATAGGTCTTTTACTTGTTTAGTTAGTGTTACCACAGGTATTTTATATTATTTGTGGCTATTGTAAAGGGTGATGTTTCTCTGATTTCTTTCTTGGCCTGTTTATCATTTGTATATAGAAGGGCTATTGATTTTTTTTTAGTTAATTTTATATCCTGCCACATTACTGAAGATGTTTTTCACCTGTAGGAGTTATTTATATAGTTTGGAGATTAGCCCTCTGTCAGATATGAGCTTGATAAAAATCTTTACCCATTTTGTAGGCCGCTGCCTTGTCTGAATGACAGTGTCCTTTGATTACAGAAGCTTTTCAGTTTCCTGAGGTCCTAGTGACTAACTGCTGCTCTTAGGGCCTGTATTGTTGGTGTTCTCTTCTGAAAATCACCTCCTGTGTCAATAAATTCAAGGCTATTCCCCACTTTCTTCTCTGTTAGGTTCAGTGTATGTAGTCTTATGTTGATGTCTTTGATCCACTTGGATTTTAGTTTTGGGCAGGGTGATATATATGGATCTGTTTTCAATCTTCTACATATAAACATCCAGTTTGACCCATACATTTTGTTGAAAATACTGTCTTTTTTTAGAGTACATATTTCTGACTTTTTAATAAAAATCAGGTGTCCATATGCATATGTATTTATATCTGGATATTGAATTCNATTCCATGGATCAATATGTCTGTTTTTATGCTGTTAGCATGTAGTTTTTATTACTATAACTTTGTAGTATAACTTGAAACCAAGAATAGTGAGACTTGAAGAAGTTCTTTTATTTCTCTGGATGGTTTTAGGTATTCTGGGATTTTTTTATTCATCTATATGAAATTGACAATTTTACTTTCAAAATCTGTGAAGAATTGTGCTAGGATTTTGATGGGAATTTTATTGAATCTCTATATTTATTTTGGTAGGATGGCCATTTTTACTATGTTAATTTTACCAATCCATGATCATGGGATCTTTTCATATCTTCTTCAATTTCCTTTTCAAAGACTTAAAGTTGTTTTTGTTTTTTGTTTTTTTTTATCACAAAGCTTTCACTTGCTTGGCTACAGTTTTCATAAGATAATGTGTATTATTTGAGGCTATTGTGAAAAGTACTGTTTCCCAGATTTTTACTCAGGCCATTTGTCCTTTTTTTTTATTTAAACTAGGAGGGCTACTATTTTGGAAGTTAATTTTCTATCCAGCTATATTGATGAAGATGTTTATCAATTGGAGTTTCTCAGGGGAAGATTTCTGGTCAATTGTAGACTATTATATCATCTGCAAATAAAATAATTTGACTTCTTCCTTTCTAACATATAACCCCTTGATCTCATTCAATAGTCTTATTGCTCTTGCTAAAACTTCATATTAGAGATATAGAGAGCATAGACATCCTTGTCTTGTTTCTGATTTTAGTGGAATTGCTTTGTTTCTCTTCCTTTGATTTCATGTTAGATATTTCTTTGCTATAAACTATCTTATAATGTTCAGGGATGTACCATGTATTTTTATTCTCTCCAAGACTTTCATCATGAAAGGGTATCAGACTTTGTCAAAGGTTTTTCTGCATCTAATAAGATGATCATGAGTTTTTATTGGTCATTTTTTAAATTTGTTTTGTTTTTCTTTCACTTTGCTTATAAGATAGATTACATTTATTGATTTTTATTTATTGAATTATCTCTCCAATTCTGGGATGAAACCTTTATTATAATGGATGATCATTTTAATGTGGTCTTGGGTTTGGTTTTCAAGTATTTTACTGAATAATTTTGCACATACATTNATAGGTAAATTTGTAATTCTCTTTTGCTTTTGGGTATTTATGTGATTTGGCTATCAGGGTGATTGTGGCCTCATAAAATGAATCTGGTTTCTCTTTCTTTTTTGTGGAATAATTTGAGGACTATTGCTGTTAACTCTTCTTGGAAAGTCATTTAGATTTCTATGCTAAAGCCATCTGGCCCTGTTTTTTTGGAAATGTGTATGTAGGAAGATTTTAATAACCACTTTTGTTTCACAAGGGCTTAGAGGTCTATTTAAATTTTTATCTGATCTTTATCTAATTTTTGTAGGTGATACTTATTGAGAAAATTACCATACATTTTAATTTTCCTATTTAGTGGAAATCATTAAATTATGTACTTAAGATTCNCTGGATTCCCTTGGCATCTCTTGTGATGTGTTCATTTTCATTTCTGATTTTGTTAATTTAGATATTCTCTGCCTGTAGTTTAGATAAAACTTTGTCTTTCTTTTTTATTTTCTCGAAGAACCAAAGCATTATTTTATTGATTCTTCATATTGTTCTCTTCACTTCTATTTTATTTATTTCAGTGCCGAGCTTCATTATTACTCACTATCTACTCCTTTCTTGGGTATAAATACTTCCTTGTGTTCTATAACTTTCATATTGCTAATATGTGATCTCTCTCCAGTGTTTTTGTTTGTTTGTTTGTTTTTCTTTAACTTTGAAAAGAAGCCTTTTTTTAAAATTTTCTCAATGTGGGCAATACAAAAAATAAAACACAAGAAGCCAAAAACAAAATCACCTACTCACAAGCAGCTCAACTTTATGAGTCCTTCTAGATCTTGCAATGATACATATGTTTAGGTATTTCCATGAGATAATTACATTACATTAACGTCAGTGGGGAATCTCTCCATACCCATCCACACTATGCCAGATAGTAGAGAAAAATGGTAGTGGCAAATATGCAAAGACACAGCAGTAGCAAGAAACATTCTGAAGCCAAAGCTCTTAGGGCCTTGCCTATCTGANATTCACCCATCAGGATTTTTTTCTGGGTAGGTAGAAGCCCTAAAGTCAATTACCATCTGCTGCTTCTCTGACATGGTCACTGGCAGAGAAGTTCTTCATGATCTGGTGGGAAGGAGTCAAAGAGGAAAGGGATACAGCTGAAGGTTTTCTTGCTACAGAGCTAGTGATGAGACTGGAGTGATTGATTCTAAAGGAACAGATGTAGAGGTGTGGATCCACTGTCAGCCTACTTGATGCCCTGGGAGCAGAAGCCATTGGGCTAGCAGGAAGTGCCTACTGATGCTAGTGTATAGAACAAAGCAAAGAGTGATGGGAGGGGAAAATCTGTGGGATACATAGGAGATGCATACANGGGAACAGGGAAAGCTGTTGTAGGTCTTTCTCTGCAGAGATAGGGATGAAACTGGGGGATTGGATCTGGAGGAGCAGTGGGAGAAGAGGTCTACAGGCAGCTTACTGGTTTTTGTGCCCTTATGTCTTGATGGGAGTATATAATACTAACGTTCCTAATTCATATATATTTTAAATTACAAAATATTAGTTTTAAATAACACTTGATTTTCAATCTAGGATTAATTTGACAACTATGATGCACTTAATTTATAATATAACTTATTAATATATTATGTTTATTTCATAGATTTTATAAAACCAAAGTGTGTTGAATATAAATTCCATAATCACAAAGAATATTTGTATCATAAATAANTAATTCGGTCCTGATGAGGATGTTGTTCTGTATGCTGTGAATATATGTTGCTCTGATTGGTTGATAAATAAAGCTGTTTGGCCAATGGTGAGGCAGAATAAGGTTAGGCAGGACATTCTAACTAGGGAGAGAGGAAGAGAAAGCAGAGCTGAGAGACACCATCCTGNCACCCAGAGAGCAACATGTAATGGCACACAGGAAAAGCCATGGAACATGTGGCGACATATAGATTTATAAAAATGGGTTAATTTAGGATGTAACAGCTAGCTAGTAAGAAGCCTGAACCATTAGGCCATAAGTTTGTAATTGATTTAAGCCTCTGTGTGTTTACTTGGGTCTGAGTGGCTGTAGGAGCTGGGTGAAAGTAGACAAAACACTCCCCTGCACAGCCCACATGGAATGTGAAATGCAGCACCATACATCAATCACTCTTAATCACTTCTTTCCCTTTGAGAGACTAGTTTCCANTTGATTTCAGAGTGTCATAGCCCCTGGGATGTCTTCTAAATTCCTTAACAGTTTATTGTCAGTGTTCTGGCCCTAGGTGTAAATTTTGGTCCCTCTCAAAGTTAAAGGCTAAGTTTGCATTGTTCTCTGAATTAATATTTTGCTATTACATTTTTTCAAAAGCTTTGAATTTTATATTGAACTAAAGAACCTTATATTTATAACATTTCANCTCATTTACCTTCTAATATTCAGACACATAACATTTAGAACCTATTGATACTGAGCACAAATATGTCATGCATGCCATAATTGAATATGTCTATCCATGGTCTCTAAATGATATTTGTCATCTTGAGTCTCTTNTAGTGTTTTATGCTTCACTAAAAGTGTCAAAACCTACTCAGTTCAGTAAAGTTTAAAGGTACTATTTATTTATCCTTACAACTTCTCTTTTTGATATTTCTAAACACTGTCCAATTAAATCTAAAATCAGTCCATGATTCTCTTCTAAATAATCTTTTAAGCTATTTATTTTATTAATACCAGCACCATACTAATCCAAATCAATGTATTGCCTTAACTTTATGAATGTTAGCTTCATTAACTTGCCTCATTGCTCTGCAGACTAAGTATTTAAACTATAATTATAAAACAATGTTATGTTTTGNGTCAATGTGGTAATGAATTATTGTTTTAATTTAAAATATGTAAGGACACAAAACCAATTAATATGTTTTTTAATAGTCACTTTAAAAATCAAAACATTTACTATTTCCTCATAAGTATCACAANCTAATATCATCCATTTTCTATTATCATATTCCTTTTCTTTAACTACTCCATTGTAGGAGAATCCCTGCTGGCTTTACTGCAGGCAGAGAAAAATGATCAGAGTAAGGTAAAAATGAGACCCATATTAGCCCTATTTTNCTACCGCTGCTAGGCCAGGACTTCTGGAGTCTGACCAAGGATCATTTTACTTTACCCATATTTAAACACTACAATTTTGGGAAAAATATTTCTGATTACTATTATCTCATTTCTGTGAGTACAGCAATGCTTAAGACATATTTACATTGAAGCTTCCTACAAAGATATATATATATCTGTGCTTTAGTGGAAACATGTTGCCCTGAATGTTATTGATTGTGTTTTTGTTGTTGTTTTGTGTTTTTTGTTTTGGGGGTTTTTTCTTTGCTGGCATTTAGACACATGGCTTTGGGATAATCATAGTGTTTATGTGGTGATTTCTGGATTTGTTTGTTGTGTGAGATGTTTGGTTCTTTGGTTTCTGTTTCCTCTTAAATCCATCTAAATATGGATTCTTGTTGACTTAGAAACAATGCTCAAAGTAAAAGTCTACAGAAAATGTCATAAGATAATGTAGAATTTGTAAGCTTTTGTAAAGCACAAATGATATCACTCATCAGAATGAGTTTTGTGGCCTAAAGTAATGCTCTACATTTTAGGAAGAGAAAGCCTGGGGTAGACAAACATAATATTCTAGGCAATATGGCCTGAGTTTGACTCAAAATATAGCGAATATTACCAGTTTGTAAAATATATTTTTCTAAGCATTCTAAGAGGAATAGCTAAGCACCTCATTTTATTGAAGAGGTAAGCTATATGATTAACTTTCCTAGTTTCTCCAATGTTTATCTGTGTGAAAAAGACCTTTTGGTCCTCTTCACTCCATCAGGTAAATTATTCTTGTTTTGAAACTACCTATAATTGTCATTTTTACATCTATAGCTCATCTCAATAAAATTGTTCAGTGTTGATGTTTAAGGAATTTATTTACCTATCAAACATATATCATAAGAAAAGCAGCCTTTTTGTGTCAAGTTTGGAAAGATTNNTGTAAATTCATTACCTTATAAGGTATAATTTTTCTGTCAATATTAATATAAAAATTTGCCCACTGCAAGTATACCTTTGACAATCACACATTTCAGGTATAAGGTTATTTTATTGACTTGGCTCTATGAACTATTGATTTTCAAGAAGAGAGATAACCCATAGAGAATATTTAAGACTTTTACTTAGATCATTGAATCAAAATGCCCCCTAAAGACTCATATGGGGTAGCATTATTGGAGGTGTGGCCTTGTTGGAGTAGGTGTGACTTCTTCGCAGAAGTCTGTCACAGNGGGTGGGCTTTGAGGATTCAGAAGCACAAGTGAGGATCAGTTGCCCATTCTCTCTTTCTGCTGTTTGTGGATCTACATATAGAACAATCAGCTCTTCTCTAGANCAGGTCTGCTTGTGTGCTGCCACGCTTTCCGCCATGCTGATAAGGGACAACACTTCTCAACTGTAAGNCAGCCACAATTCAATGCATTCCTTTATAAGAACTATGGTAATGGTGTGTGATCACAGCAAAGGAAACCATAACTANGACAAGCATGAAAAAAAATATATACCTGGAATATAATCCTATTGCCTGATGTAGGTATATTTGAAAAAGCTAAAACAATGGTAAGACAAGGAATTCTGCTGAAACATTTCCAAAAGCTATGCTATAATAGACATAAAGTAATCATTGCTATGATTCTGATCTANGTTATANCTAGATAACACAAAACTGCAGAAATTATAATGACATTTCATAGAAAAATGTCAATATACATGGCAGGAATAAGGCAATGATATTATAGAAAGTTATTTACACTTATGTGTTGGCNTAACTCATTTCATAGTATCTTTTTGTGCTTCAGAGATATTGCACTCCTGAGCTGTTGAAGATAATGACCTCACTGAGTTGTANGAATCTTTTGATAGTTTATAATATTCCATGTGTCTGTGTCATCTTTGTGAAAGTTTCATAATATTTTAATTTTTTTTTATTAATTCTGATGCTAACTTCCTTACCTTCAGTCACCATTTCCTTTATATCCTTTTCCATGTTCCAGTCTGAGCATACTCTCTGTCAGTCCACCTTTCCAAAGTAGAAACAAACATGTTAATTTCTGTGTCCTTCTGTTTACCACTCAAGCTGAATCTCAAAGAACTGATATTTCTAATGAATTCTGTGTCATAACTATCTCATTTTCTTCTTTTAATTTTATTTTTAATTATGTATATGTGTACATATATGTGTAAGATTGTGCACCTATATGTTCAGTGAATGGCAGAGGTCAGAATAACTTTAGCCTGAGTGAATTTAAGAGGAAATTCTTCTGTTCCTAGGATTTTCCTGATGAAGAAATTTTTGTTTACTGTTGCAATGTCCCCGTTATGTGTTTGTTTAGATTATTTGTAGCTCCTGACTTTTGATTTCTGTAGCTCATACAAATTTATAATAAAT
>LZPO01066741.1:42958-72711 GCA_001675575.1 Neotoma lepida
AAGATTTTCTGCATATTTTTGAACCTGTATCATGATTTTTGCTTTTATTTCTTTTCTTTTTCCAATAAGGGAGATGATCATGTTGAGTGAGCAATAATATGAGAGTCATTTACTTAATGCAGAAATTCTGGGAATTGTGGCTTCTCTTATGGGGCCTGCCCTCTGGCNGTGTGTTGAAACCAGGCAGTTTTGACATGGACAGACCCATTACTAGGGCAAAAGACTGATTCTTAGCCCTTTGTTGTAAGAAAGCTGATGTCTGCTGCACCCCAGAGTTGAGCAATAACTCAGGAATATGGCTGACAAAGGAGAGGGGGATGGGTATTAAATAACTGAATCCTTAAACTGAAATATGATTGACCAAATCGCAACCCCAGCACCCAACATTCCCGAGGGTGACAATGCAGGTATATCCATGTAGATTGTCTGGTGCATTTCCCATTTGAGTATTCCTTCATTACAGCGCATAATGCTACTGAATTCCNGTTATGTAACTTGGAAATGTGTGAGATGAAGGAAGACAGGAATGATCTGCCTTTGCTCCCACAGCCCCATGAGAGATTGATTTAGCTACATATAAAACATCTATTAGCTAAATTAAGATCATAAGAATCATATCTCTAAATATATAATATGATTGAATTTATAAAAAGCAGCCACAATAGCTTCGTATGTATTCCCAGTATCTCCACAATGTAGGAAACAGTTATTATTCTCAGTTTCCAATGAAAAGACTCTCAGTACTAGAATGATAAAAAAGTAAAGTGAAGAGTATATTTTGACCTTCAAACTAGAAAACACGTGGAGACCATCACATAAGCAAGGTCTCAAAAATATCTACTGTCTTATGCTGGCAAAATTGCCAAGGTTCTCTTGTAATGGGTAGTTTCTTTCTGCTGGTGGGATGTCACTGAGTAAGTCTGTCTGAAGAGCAATTTACATTGTACATTAGGCTGTTAGAAGTTCATATCCTGGGTGTAGTCATCATTTCGTTTCTTAGATTTNCTTTCTAAGGAGTTAATATGAAATGTAGGCAAATTTNATATACAGCTATGATCCTTGCAAATGTCCTTTATGACGGTGGACCCTTGGCAATGAGCTAAGTATTTAACCACAAGAATACAGTCACTATATCCTACAGACTAGAATTGCGGAGTCTTTGAAAACAATATTTCGGAGAACCATTAATGATAAAAAAAAAAGTGTGCAGAGGGTAAAGTGAAAAGTCAAAAAAAGCAGGCTCTGTAAGCGCATGGTCCAGTCACATGAAAGCCCATGTAAATCCAGTCAAACTCAACTGGAAGGAAATAGAATGCAGTCAGAAACCTCAAGCTAACGTATCTGCCAAACAGAGGAAGTAGCACCCAAGCCCAGTTCCCCTGAGACTAACTCCCAAATTGCCTTCCCCATACCCTGGTGTCTGAGAACATTTGGTTTGAGCNACACATCATNGCTTGTTTAAATATTTAGAAANCACACCATTCATGGAATTATGCTAGAGCCCCCTTACGATGTTGATAGACTTGAGGGTACAAATAAGCCTTTTGAGGTTGCTCAACNTTCCTTGTCATGTAAGTTGTTGATGTCCCCTCAACATTTAGTGCAGTTAAAGATGATAAACTCACACTGGGACTCAGTCTTCAGAATATGCAAATTGTACTATACACGGAATCCCCGAAGAACCCATAAAAAAAAAAAGAATATAACCTGGGAAGGCTGTTTTTCCAGAAGTTTCTAAATTGAACTAAANGACAAAATTACCAGGCTGATTTTCTAAAAATTCAGATCCAGGTCCCACCACAAGAGGTGCTATTTCAGTATGTCTGGGGTGGAGTTCCGACCTCGCATTTTTAATAGTAATCTGGCAGAAGCATCTTTCAGTCCTAAGGAGTTGGAAGAAGTGTGTCTGAGGAGTCTTTACGTGCACAATGAGTTACACATGGTGACACCACTGTTTAAACTTAGAAAAACTCCTNCTTAAAACCAGGATTTATTTATAACTTGAGTCCTGCAACCACTGGGCTCATCCATTCATTGGGTAGTCTCCCACTGCCTCTGAGTCGGTTATTTGTTGGTGCTTTGATTAACAAATGAGGCCAGATCTCAGTGGCTTCAAATAACAAACCCTATCTTCTAACTTATATGGGTCAAAANTCTGAGTGACTGAAGTCCAGACAGGGGAGGAAGGCAGAAAGCCGTTTGCAGTCTCATTTATATACTCATTGGCAGGGCTGCATCTTTCTCCACTGGGCTAGTTTACACCAAAGCATCTGACTTCTCCGTCATCAGAGAAAAAAAGAGTGAAAGTGTAAAACAAGATGATAAAAAAAGCAAGAGAGAAGCCGGATGAGAGAATGTACATGAATATGAAAGGCACTATCCTTGAATAACTTAATTTCAAAAATGGCGCCATCAATTTTTTTTTTTCATGTTTGTTAGAAGCAAATCAACTTTGGCATACATTCAAGGAGAGAGAATTACACGGGANTGCAATTACTAGGACCAGAGGTCATGATGGGATATCATAGAAGGGACTTGCCACACTACTGCTAGTAGGCAAAGTGATAACATCCTATGCAGGACACCTTTCACCTCCATCTTTCCAATCATACTTGGTAATGACCTCCGATTATTGATGGCAGTTAAATCTTATGTAACACGAATTGTTAAAAGGTCTTATTAATAAAAAAGCCAGAGCCAGATATTGGGATGAAAGCTGAAAGATCAGAGAAACAGAACAAGCCACAGCCAACCTCACCTCGCCAACTTCTCAGCTGATCTTGTTTCCACAAATCCTCAGACTGAAAGCCTCTGAGTCCTCACCCCTGAGGGTTTCAGCTGAACTGCTGAAAAGCCTCTAGTTCCAGGTCCTCACGCCTTATATACCTTTCTGCTTCCTGCCATCACTTCCTGGGGTTAAAGGCATGTATCTTTCCCAAGCAAAGACATGAGATCTCAAATGCTGGGATTAAGGGTGTGTGCCACCACACCTGGCTCTATTCCCAATGTGGCCTTGAACTCACAAAGATCCAGATGGATCTCTGCCTCCTGAGTGATAGGATTAAAGGCATGTGTGCCACCACTGTCTAGCCTCTTGTCTAATCTAGTGGCTGTTCTGTTCTCTGATGCCCAGATAAGTTTTATTGGGGTGCACAATATATCAACAATAATTTTAGTTAAAGTCAAAACATGAGTTTTTCTAAATATAGTAAGAAGTATGGATGTCACCTCAGGAACTGGAAAGACTCAGCCAACAGCTCTTGTTCTGTCTTTTAAAGAAATGCACATATCCAAGAGCTCTGGAATCTACTGTTTCCAACTCCTTTCTCTTCTAGTTCTAACATGTGGACCAATTCTTCTAAAAGAAGACTCAAACTTCATGTCCTGACATCAAATGTCACTTGTTCACATAAATAAATCTCCTATCTCCCTTTGGATGGTAGTCAAAAAATAGTGAGTAAAACATTTATTTACATTTTATGTACATAAAATATATGTCTACACATACAAACACATACTTTATGAGGCCATCTGGGGCATTTCAGTTTGCCTCCCTGTCTAGCTCTGCCTTGGTAGCATAGACTTCTAGTTATATGAACAAAGNTAGGTAGGTATCCAGGCCCGGCTAGTTTAGTCACTAGACCTACCGTGCAAAGTTAAATCCACTTGCCATCTGGTAGCCAGATGACCAGGGCTACAATCATTTTCCAGCGTCTCAGCTTGCTGTTGAGCCAGAGCCACAAATTAAAGCAGAAAATAACAGCTGCACTCCATGGTAGCTTTTAGCACAGAGCATTTTCTGTCTCCCCCCCACCCCATGAAATCACTAGTGAGGAGAGAGTCTCCTTTGTCATTTCAGCTGCCAAGACATTTCATGCTAACGAACTGTGAAAGGGAAGTCACTAATGATATGAAATCCCTTTTTACGGCCAGGGCTGGGCCAAGGCCACCAGAGGGGCAGTGGTTTTTCCCTCAGGGACCATTAGAAGACATCCCAGCAACCAAANCTAAACTGTTCATGGAAGGTGAGAGGGTAGGCTAATCCAGAGCNGTGTCCAAGGACTCTGGGGACATTGGCATGTTTCCGTAGGCCACTATCCTCTCTGTATACAACATGTCACAGTTTGGCTAAGTCCAGGGGAAAGGAGAAGGTGAAATCCATTGGACAGACCACACAGACCAATGAAAAGTAATCCTCAAGGTACCAATTGACTTATGGAAAGTCCCATAAAAATGGCTATCCCATTGAAGTTCATGTCTGCCTTAATTCAAGCCAGCTGATGGCCTGAAGACTTGCACAACAGGGTAGTTAAGGGAAAGACTTGCAGGATAATAGAAAGATTTGTGCGTTGGGGTCAGAGTGCCTGGCTAATGTGGTGTGTTATTTTTGCCTATGTAATTTTATGTCAAATGCTAGAAATGTCTGAGTCTCATACCTCCTTTTAGAAGATAGTTAAGAAATANTGAGGTTATATCCATAGAAGGGTATATTTTAAAACCATTCAAAGGTGCCATTTAAACCATTCTGCCCTGGTGATAGAAATTNTTATTAGAGGTATAACTCTTTGGGGCACAGTTCTTTCTTCTGGAGTCCCTTATTTTTAAGAGTGAGCATCTTTGAGAGAGCTAAGAGAGAATATGAGAATATTTAGTCAATACAGCTCCACAGCACATAGGAATGAATTAAAGGAATGAGTGGATGGGAATTTGAGAGAATTCCTGATGTCCCTTTGTGATCCTTCTCTCCACTCTCCCTGGTCACACCCTTATCATACAGTCACTCTCATACTTCCTGTCACTATAGATCCATTTGTATGGTGTCTTTTTCATCTGGCTTCTCCACTCAGTCGTGATTATTTTAGGACCAACTTATGCTTCTGTACATAATAATACATTGCNTTTCTTTTATTTTTTGCTGATTATCCAAAGTGTATGGATTCACCACAGTTTGTCTTGCCATTCACCTGTCAATAATCATTTGACTAGTTTTCCATTCTTCAGCACATTGTAAGGTAGTTTTTAAAAAATAGATTGCATCTTTTAAAAAAATTATTTATGTCTACATGTCTTTCTATGTGAGTGTTGTGTGTACCATATGCATGCAAGTGCTCAAAGCAGCCAAAGAGGGGACTGGATACTTTGGAACTGGACTTACAAGATGTTTTAGGTCACATTACTTGGGTGTTGGAACTGAACCTGGGTCTCTGCAAAAGCAGTTTTCTTCAGCCCCAAGTAAGGCAGTTTTTATAACAGATAGTTTGTCTCCTTTAGGCTACAGAACAGTGGTTCTCAACCTTCCTAATGCTGAGACCCTTTAATACAGTTCTTCATGTTGTGGTGGCCCCCAACTATAACATTATTTTCATTGAGACTTCATAACCATAGTTTTGTCACTGCTATGAACCATAATGTAAATACCTGATATGCAGATAGGTGACCTCTGTGAAAGGGTTATTCAACCAACCAAAGGGGCCATGACCCACAGCCTGTCTCTTATACACATCTAGATGTGTATAAGAGACAGGTATCCACCACAGGCTGAGCCCAATGCTGTGAGGTGGAACAGTGTCCCAGCAGGCCTAGATATCAGGGCACCATCTTGCCTTGGGGGATAGATGTTTCAGGACTCATTTGGTGCTGGGCAGTGGTGGCGCACACCTTAATCCTAGCACTTTAGAGGCAGAGGCAGGCAGATCTCTGAGTTCGAGGCCAGTCTGGGCTACAAAGTGAGTTCCCAGGGTAGCCAGAGCTACAGAGAAACCTTGTTTCACAAAACCAAACAACCAAACCAAACCAAAAACCAAAATCCAAACAGAATTCATTTGGCTCATTTCCAGTNTGGCATTTGGTGGAAGTAATTCCCAGTAGAGCTGGCCAGGACACTTCTCATTGAAGTTTTTCTGGTCTCTTTCCCCAGGCTTCCAGCACAGGAGTGGGAGAGTCAACCACCACACAGGAGAGGGCAATGGAGTGACAATGCCAGGGGTGAGCCCCAGGAGGCAAAGCTGTTCTTTGGAATGACTGTCCCAGAACAAGATGGAGTAACCATTTCCTTTGGTGGCTCTCCTAGGTGCTGGTGGGACAGAGTACTTAACAAATGTTCTCAAGGGACAAAGAGCCTCTGATGGGCTCAGTTTAGAGAACTCTGTACTCTTACTGTGTAGCCTGACTCCATGGTGACCAACTAGTAGCTTTCCATTTATTACATAGGGAGCCAGCTCTGCATTAGTGTTGACTTTGTGCCTTTTAGTTTATTACATAGAGACCCTCAGAGACCCTCAGGGTGAGTCAGCTCTGCATTAGTGTTGCCTTAGACACTAATGATGACACTTAAGCACTCACTGTTTGTCTTCAGCTTGCAGACCCAGAACTATACTTTCCCTACATTGAGTCCCAATGTTGGGCCCAGAGCTGGTCCTAATAGATCTTGAACTCAAAGTTAATGTCAGTGAACCAAGATTCACATCCAGAAGTAGCATGAAAGTGTCCTATCACCACCAAATAGCAGGCTCAGAAAGAAATGCCCCTGGGAATGACACTTGGGTAGTGTATGTTCAGCCAGGGAGGAGAGAGAGTTATAAGTAAAAGAAACACGCATTCATAACATAAGGGTCAGAACACCTTGTCAGGGATGTGTGTTGTGAGTACACAGGGGAGGAATAGCATGAAGAAGGAAGGGTCTTGCAGGTTTAAGCAATTTCTGACATGTCTTTTGTAAAGTCTTTACAACACAGAGCTGGTCCTTCCTAAAGACTTCCGTTACCCTGTTCATGAGCTGCAAATTAGTCAGACCCCCATACATACTCATGTGCCCATGCACATGCAGAAAACTANGTGCTTAAGAATAAGGGCTCATGGCCAGGTAGTGGTGGCGGCGGTGGCGGCGGGGGCGCACGCCTTTAAACGCAGCACTCGGGAGGCAGGCTGTGAGTTCGAGGCCAGCCTGGGTTACCAAGTGAGTTCCAGGAAAGGCGTCAAAGCTACACAGAGAAACCCTGTCTCGAAAAACCATAAAAATAAATAAATAAAGGCTCAGTACCAAATAGCCTGGCATGTTTTTCCCAGTCTCCATTTTCTCACATATAATGCATGGGCACAAATTGGTTCCTTCTCCAAGTTTGCTGTGAAGAGTTGGTGTGACCATAGGTGTGANGGGGCTGACATGGCACCTGAAATAGTAGCATCCCTGCTCTCGTTCCAATGGAGATGTTCTTCTGCTTCAAACAGAAAAGCTGCTCTCAAGGGAGCATGAAGGCTGAAAATGAAACCCCACTGAGTGCCTGGAGTTCTCCCAGAGGAAGGGAGCAACTGGCAGCATCTTCGCTCAGGCTGCTCCAGTGGCCTGTAGATAAAGCTTTGTTTGCACGTCTCTATGGAGATGGATATGAAGGGAAAGCCAGAGCACCAGGAAATTTTCTTCATAAGAATATTTATACTACACCCAGAACAAGGTCTGGTTTTGCCCTTGTGATTAGAGATTACCACAACACTGAGGATTCATAAGGCATGCTGGATATAAAGTGAGTGCCTCTGTGCTTGTTCTGAAAGTACATCTCCTCAAGTGTAGGCTTAATGCCCCGGGATATTTATATTAAACACCCACACTCCCTGTACCATGCACAAGCACACACATACCACATAAGCTTACTACAAAATTGTCAAGATACTCTCTTGAGAAAAGACTCAGATTTGAGACCTTAGGATGTAAACTCCTCCCTCCTTTATTATATTTTGAATGTCCTTTCCTTACTCACTCCGTATGTGTGTGGGGTGTGTGTGTGTATCTATCTATGTCTGTGTTGTTTGAATGACTTATGGAGTTACTCAAATCTCAGTAAAAAATAAAAACCTCTGTCCTCGATGAGACACTCAGATCCCATTCACATTAACTTTTTCTTCAGTTGGAGGCATCTTTATTGTTCATGATAATCGCTTCTGTGCTCTCTTCCAGCTTGGCTTGCAATGAACTTCATCTGGCAGCCCATGTGGGAACAAGTTCAGTCACCAGCATGTGNGTGAGTGCACGGATGTCAATACTCCATTTCTATTTAGTAACATAGAGGCCGCTTCCCACCTGAGTCTCTGGTTTTACCGCCAAATAGAGTACAGGGCTCTTATTGATTTCTTGCGACCTGAAGTTGGATTTTTCTCAATGGAAACAAAACATATTCAGGTCAGTCACAGGAAGCACGGAGCAAGCGAAGAAGAAATGAGTCATAAATCCAGGTGCACCCAAGTAGACACTAGACATGTACTGATTCTTGTTTTGGGTACAGGCCAAGTAACGTAGTTGAGTTGAAACTGCCTGAACAAGACAGATTTTTGGAACTTTTTACTATGAAACATAATTTCTATTATTTATTTTGCTCACAAATTCTAGCGAAAGGTCGTACCATTGTAGATTGAATAGAACTCAGTCCAACAGAACCCAAGTTCTGAGGCAAACAAACTTGAAATGAGAGAAATGTTATACTCTGTCCCCTCGTATTTCTCACTGTGGGGCACAGATGTTCTATGGAAAGAGGAAATGTTCTTATTCCATATTCAAGTTGCATATGGACTTGCAACTTCTTGTGCTATGAACAAATAAGGTTTTTTTGCTGTTGTTTTTTGTTTTTTAAATCAATGAAAGCTAGCAACTTGGGGAAACATTCAGGCAGTATCAATTCTAGTTAGGTTTCTGCTGCTGGGATAAACACCATGACCAAAAGCAACTTAGGGATGGAAAAAAAAAGGTTTATTTTATCTTACAGGTTACAGCCCTTCATGGAGGGGAAGCCATGGCATTCAAGTCAGGGGCTCGAAGCAGAAGCCATGGAAGAACTCTGCTTGCCAGCTTGTTCACAGGCTCAAGTTAAGCTGCCTTCCTTACGCAGTCCAGGCCCCCTCCCCAGGAATGGCACTGCCCACAGTGGCCTGGGCTCTTCATCAATTGGCAACTAAGAAAATACCNCCATAGACCTTCCAACAGGCCAATCTGATGGAGACGCTTCTTCAGTTGAGGTCCCGTTTGCTTGGCTGTGTCAAGTTAACAACCAAAATTAGCCATCACAGAGTGTCCCTGCTGTTTCTGTTGGGAAAATGGTAGAATGATTTCTAAACTGTCCAATGTGGTATCGCTTCTGCNTTAAACTGGTAGAGTTCAGGGATGGGGTGTGGTCCAATGGAGTTTCCACATTCATAGAAAGNGATATGTTTCTTTTAGTTTAAGACAGAACATTCAGAGTCCACTGTCTCTCTTTTGATATCCCACAAGAAGGCTGCTCAACAGCAGAGCAGAGGCCACGAAGCAACATTGAACCACATCTTTACACTAGGAGAAAAGGTTACATACACCCCATCCTGTGATTTCCAGTGCTCTACATTTCCCAAAGTTTCTCTTGTAACAAACACAGAAATGATCCCTGAAGTCTGGTTTTTCTTATCTAGAAGGAGATGTTTAGCCATTCTTCCTCCAAGGGTAGTCAGCCCGGCTTTTGCCTCCTCTTCATTTCCAGAGACTAAANCCCACAGAGCTTCCTATCCCAGACTTCCGTGTGTTGGGAAGAAGAGAGACTGCAGAGGTCATGCATTTTGAGGATGCTCTCTTTAATTGTTTTCTCAATGTTAGAAAGACACTGCTGGCTGTTTGTTTGTTGTTTTTAAGTGACATTTCTGTGAAGAGGGTCAAGGTAGAATTTCCTCTCTGTATTTTGTTTGCTTCCTTGCTTCCCATTTCTCTTTGCTCAACTTGCCAAAACTAACGTTTCTCTGTGGCTTTGGTATGTTTTATCCACTGGCAGGACTTTTGATCTACAAAGATTTAAAGTTTGGAATGAGCATTGGTGGCCTTGAGCTTGACGAAAAAAAAAGAAAAAAGAAAAAAAAAAGAAAAAGAAAACCACACGTTCTTAATCTCCTCAATGGCTTGTATTTTAAAATGTGCCATCTGTCAGTAAACATGGCTCTTCTTACGTAAAGTCTAACTAATCAAGTCGAAACGGTGTTCAGAAAATACACCGTGAATTTGGAACACTACAGCTAACTTGGAATAAGTTTTTGAGAAGCCGTGCATAACTCTCAGAACTCTGCATATGACTTAACAATCTAGAGGGAACCTGACCCAAGGAAAGAACATCTCGCTCGTCAATAATTCTAGCTGATACTGGCCTAACAATTCTTACAGAGTTATTGTAATTTTTTTGCTTTTTCTTTAATCTGTTGCTCATTCCTCTTTGGAGGGAAAGGAGGCATAGTTTCCTGGTTATTGTACAACATCTTAAGCATGGAACCAGTAAGGCCAGCGTTCATGGGTGATAGCTGTGTGGACAACAGTTTTAGTCTGTCCCACCAGCAGGGCCCATCCTTGCAGTTGCCCTGAGAATTTAGACTACTGAGAATGAGGTGAGCCAAGAGTGTGGAGAAACTGAGAAGATTCATAGACTCATGTGCCTTCTACAAAGGCACCATCCCATCAGAGAAAAATTACACTGCTTGGACATCTTTATCAGGNGACTTGAAAATTGCAATAAGAAGTGTGACTGAAAAAATGAGTTGTAAGGAAACTGGGCCTATTTAATAATTTGTAAGAGTTAGTCACTTTTTACTTTAAAGACAAGCAAGTGTTTATGTTTGCTGCAGTAACAAGGTCTATAGTTCCTGAAATCCGAGTTTCCTGTTTCTAGTAAGACTGTGTGTTTATTGGTCAGAGCTCTAAGTTNCCAACACAGATTCCATTCTGGTCAGTCTAAGCAGGAAAAGGGTTTATTCAAGTCTGGCAGGTGTTTCACAAAAAGGCGAGGAGCTTTCCAGGAACCACGTGTGGTCATACCACAGCGGGTGGAAAGGGTTTATCNGGNTTATAGGTTGTACTCCATCATCCAGGGGATCCAGGGCAAGAGCTCAAGGCAGGAACCTGGAGAAACTGTCCTTGTCACTTGTGAGAAAACTGGGGTGGATTCCAGCAGCTCTGCCATGTTGGTCTCAAAGGTTGGTATGTCTCTGCCACCACATCAATTCATCTCCCTGCAGACAGTTTCTCTGATTACTAATTTTCAGAACCCAAACACTTGAGAATGGATGTCATTGTTAGAGTTTAGGTTTAGGTGGCCAACACGTGATGAATGTTTATTACTGAAAGTTAACACNACCTTCAACTGAGAAATTAAGAACAAGCCAGGAAAACAGCAATTTCTGGTGCCCCTGCTATGATTGCTAATCGGTGTGCATCATATTTAATATTTCCTGTGATGGTTAGTTCCTGTCAACATGGCACAAACTTTGTTACCTGGTGGTGGGTGGGATGGGGAAGATAAGTCAATGGAGGGGCTGAAGTGTTCCTCACTCAGCCTAATTCTAGGTGACCTTGATGTGCCCAGTGGTAGCATGGCATCCCTCTGTTGTCCATAATGCCGCTGTCCTCCTGGAGGGAACAAAAATGAACTTGTTATAAAGGATGCCATTCCCTTGATGTCCAGGATGAATGTGGCTGCTCTCTTGAGTNCCTCTTTCCTTAGCCAAAGCTCTGATTGAATCCTCAAGGGTNAGTGCTGTATGTAGGAGGATCGTCTTCTGGGCCCTGGAATGTGTTTATATCCCAGGTATGGAATCTAGGAAATGCATTCAGCTGAGACAAAGTTTGAACTTAGAAGGGCATCTCTGTCAAATTGTACAAAGCCTTCCCTGGTTATTTATTTTGACTTTTAGTAGTATTATGCCCTAGTCCCCATTTGGCCCTTTGATTGCAGGGCCTCTGACATTTTATCTGCACATGAGACCTTTCTCAGACTCTGGTCATTTACCACGTTTGTTTGGCTTCCAGTATATTTCCTATTTTCTCTCCCTGTGAATTGGTTTGAAGTTGCTCTAAGGAGTTGCATACAAGAGTATGCTTGGTAATAGGTGGATGAGGGGGGTGTCAATGGGTGTTTCCTCAACTATGATGTTTTCAGTTTTGTCTTTTCAAGGGCTGATCGGAGAAGGGAAGGGAAGTCTGGAGTGTAGAGAAGGGAAGGACCCTTGAGGCAGAATGAGCCACATGAGCAAAGTCATGGGATGCTGGAAACACACAGCAGCCCCAGGGAAGCTGTGGGTCTTTTGATTTGGCTTCCGTGTAGATAGTGGGGAGGAAGAGGGAGACAAGAGGTGAGNCTGGTTGAGTAGCCTGGGCTAAATAAAATCAGACAGAGCTAGAGCAAGAGAGAGATTGTCCAGGCCGAATCTGCCACAATAGGCCTCTAAGGTAAAAACTGTTAAGAAAAAGGTTGCCAAACGTTATTCATGGACCAGCCTCTATTGGTTCATATTAGAGTCGCCATAATTAGTTAAGAAAATAGAATNCTGGAAAAAAATTTGTGTGTGAAGAAATGCAAGGGACATTGATTAGGAATTGCATTACTTAAAATTAAGAAACTCAGATATAAAAGAAAATTGAGTGGCATTGTTACTGTGTGGAAGGGAAGTTGTCTTTTGATACCCCAGGCATAAGTCATCCCAATCCCTACGGGTTTCAAGAAAATACCATTTGGAAGGTAAATCAAAGAAGATGCAAATGAATGTTATAAAAGTCTCAAATGCTGCTCTCCAAATCTGGTTACAAAAGTCTCAAATGCTGCTCTCCNAATCCGGTTACAAAAGTCTCAAATGCTGCTCTCCAAATCCGGTTACAAAAGTCTCAAATGCTGCTCTCCAAATCCGGTTACAAAAGTCTCAAATGCTGCTCTCCCAAATCTACTGGCTTTATGCTGTCCTCTGTCTGGTTTCAGTCAGAGATCTTAGAGCTAGAGTTTCCAGTCAGGACAAGTCATCCATGTATCGATTATCCATGCATCCATCTACTCCTTCACCAGACCCTTCACCCACCCACCCACCCATCTACCCACCACCCCTTGAACTTTGAATCCTGTATAACATATGCTAAGCTCACTTGTGGACACTTATTTTGTGTCAAGTAAGTGAATTCCTATCAATGAAAAAAATCAAATTTTCTCCAAAGTGCCAGGGACAATACTGATCTCTGAATGTCTTAACTTTTGATTGGGATCACCCTCCCTCCCCTCCACCCCTCTTCCTCCCTCTGTCTATTGATTTGGATCTTAAATGACCCCCAAAGTTGTACATATTAAAGACTTGGTGCCCATGTATGGTGCTACTGGGAGGGGGTGGAAACTTTCCAAGGTAGTTGATAGGAAGTTAAGTCATTAGGGAATGTGCTCTCAAGGGGATGTTGGGATCAGGTCCCTTCCTGCTCTCTCCTCCACTGGATGCTCTTTCCATGATTATCTGTGTTGCTATAGGCTCAAAGTAGCCTTAGCAACCATGGACTGAAACCTCTGCAATCATGAGCCTAAATCAAAATGTCCTTTTTATAAGTTGTTTATCTCAAGAACAAAAAAGTGACTGACACACTTATTTTGCAATGAATAATAAGTAAATGCCCAAATAATGAAAATCAACCTCCTATGAAAGTGCCAAAGGAGTATTTTCATAATAGAAAAATATTTAATGGCAAGGGAATTATCACCTCCTCTGAGTATCTTACTTATAAACACTTATACTTTTAAATTAAGTCCATTAAACTAAATGAAGCTTCCTTTCCTAATGTCCGCTACACCAATGTCTTGGTTGCCTGGAATCATTTCTGATGATGAGCTGGTTATTTTCTTCAAGATTATTTTCAATCCAAGTCATCAATAGCACACATTTTAATTCTGAGCTACACACTTTGTGTTTTCTCTGACGCACACCCCACTTCCAACTCAGATGGTGGTCAGGAACCCCCATATCTGGGTGTTTGCTCCGTGTTTCTGCTCTTCCCAATGTCTTTCATTCCTGGCAAAGTTATTTTACTTCCATTTGTGAATATAATACATTTATGCATTTCTCACTACAGCCTCGAATTTAGGGATGTGGGGTAGAAGGGTCATTTTCCATTGTCCTGTTTGATAAAGGTACAAACTGGACAAGGTTTACGTGGACCAGACAGGGAGCAGGGTAACATCACCTTGGCCACACATTTACCAGAATCATCACTCTGCCTCTTGTGGAATCCCGAGATGGTGAAATTACAGAAGATAGGAAAAGGGATTTTTTTTCACTTATCAAAAAGACTTTGCTAAAACTCTGTGTGTGTGTTTAGCCTCATCTATCCTGGTCTACTTGTTCAGACCTCCACAGCCTTCTACATCATCCACAGGACTCCCAGCATGAACTAAGCTGGACCTAGAAAGGGCAAGAAAATGGTCCCCTCTAAAGCTTCTAGAAAAAGACAGCCCTAATGACACCTTGACTTTAGCCCAGTAAAACGGATTTGAGATTTCCAATTTCTAGAATTTTCTAAGAATAAATTTGGGTTAGCTTAAGTCATTGAGTTTATGGTAATTTGCCACAGCTGTCCTAGGACATGGAAACATAACTGAATGACATTTCTATTTACAATATATCTCTTTAGAGATCACATGCTCATCTCTCTGTCCCATCACTGGGCACACCAGCACACTGTCTATTAGATCTTTTAGGATGCATGAAATAAAAACACATTCCCAAGGAGTCTAATAAAAGATGCTCATCACAGTGCTGTACGGGCTAAAAAAATAGTGGGCAACACTGTCCCAGCAGCTGTCTTGGTGAGCCTCATGGCTAATGGAACATCTTTTCTGTTGTTTGTGATATTGTTGTTGTTTGCATTTAATTATTGTGTGGGTGCTCACACATGTGGAGGTCAGAGGATGACTTGTGGGGGTCTATTCTCTCCTTCCATCATGTGGGTCTCAGGGATCAAGCACCTTTACCTGCCAAGACATCATATTGGCTCACTTTTAAACAAAGCATTTAGTTTTGGTTACTGGGCAGCAGGGTCAGCGAATCAACATTAGTGACAACCCCTCTGATGTTTAAGTGACTCAAGTTCTCTCTTTCAGCTGCTGTCTTTTGTTTTGAATCTCTCATTCCAACTGGTCCAAGGAAAAGTCCTGATCTTCTGGACAACGCTCAGTGTGGAATTCCCTGGGGGGGACAAAGTTGTCTCACCAGTATGACTTCTGTGCTGCTGGCAGCCAAAACATCTTTGTCTTTGGTTGAGTGCTCACCCCCTAATTTGACCAGCAATGGTCAGGGCGATGGAGTTATGAGCCACAAAGACTAGAAACTGATAGTTGGGTTGCTGAGTGCAAAGTGGCTGTGGATTGGGNGGCTCAGAGATCCTCTTCAATGCATAACCAGCTCTCAGCAAATTCTTCTCGAGCCGAAGTGACTCATGTAGGTGCAAACAAAAGGTACAGTCTCAATAAAGTCTCTACAAACTCTCTGTCATGGAAGAGAAAAAGAGACGTGTACATGGAGCGATCCACGACAAGGCAACAACACATTCAATGGCATCCTATCCTAGCATAATAAAGATTTTTTAATCTTTTTGTTATTTAAGTACATTGGTGAATGTTATATTAGCAATGGCTCCCTCCCTCTCCTAATGAGAAATTCTGTTAGATGTGAACTTCTTTTTATTTTCTCTTTCTGGGACTGTTTGTAGGCTTACCTTCCAATAGATGTTGTAGGTAGTAGTAAAGCTATGAACTTGGCAGGGTAAACTGAGGCTTGCTTGGAGTTTTGTGTGTATGTGTGTGTGTGTGTGTGTGTGTGTGTGTGTGTGTGTGTGTGTGTGTGTGTGTGTGAACATAGTATTTAGGACAAGCAATTTAAACATGATGTATAATAAGAAATAAATTATGATTGTACAATAAGATCAGGACTCCAAATTCTCAGGAAAAAGAGTTATATCACAGGACTAGAAGCACCAAAAATGGAGCCTAGCTCAGAGTCTTTGAAAACAAAAATGACATGGTAAAGTGTGCTCAATTTTAGAACTTTGAGAGAAGACATCTCCGTGCAAAGCANAATCCCTTCACTTTCCCCCACTGACAACAGCCCCTCCCTCCCTTCCTGGAGTCTGCAGTCTGTCACTGAGGAAGAGGCTGGGGGCATCCAGAGAATGCCTGACACAGCCCAGCTGCCCATCACGGCAAATCTTGGGGCTCAAAGCCAAGTTATTCTTGTAGGAGAGAAGAGGTTCCCGGGAGATAAAATGGGGGAAGAAGAAACATGATAGTGACGAAGAGTCAAAAACGATACAGGCCTGGAAGTGGGAAAGAGAAGGGAGGGTGAGTTCAGAAGGTAGGCTGTCCCTCTGCAGGGCAGTGGCTCCCACCTGGGCAGTNTCAGGGAGGACCTGGCCCGTGTGACTGACTTCCTCTCCTTGGGGGAGTGNGGTGTAGTATCAAGAACAGGATAGAGCTTTTCAGTGATGACGGGCTGAACACTTCACACAGGTCCAGGGGGATCTGAGTTTGGAGAAATAGAGGAAAACAAAGGCAGGGTAGTGATAACTGGTCACATGTGGTCAACAGGCAAGCATAGGTCACTTCCTTCAAAGGTTCCTGGGAAGGGATGGCCCTTCCCAGGTGACAGCTCAAGTCACCACATCAAAGTGCAAAAGATGTTTGGATAGAGGAACAGTATAGACAGAATGCCTCAGGCACTGACCATTATAAAGAAAACAGAACACACAGGCATCATTTTAACTCTGTGTGGGCATGGAGAGTCCCCAGCAGACTTTCTGATGTGTGAGAGCTTGCAAATGGAAATCAATTTCCCCGAAAATGATATGCATAAAATATTACTAGTCTCTTAGTGTAGTGATCTGCCTGTGGTGACTACTTTAATAAAGCAAATCTTATTTACACCACATTTTGTGGATTCTCCCAGGACCTCAGTTTCCCAAGTCTTCAACTCTTACACCATAGAAGTTGTCACAAAATCTCCTCAGTTGGTCACAAGCAAAATGTAATAGGGTCAAATTATGGAGCACTGCCACTGGCAATGAATTACAGATGAACGGATAATGATGAAAGAATTGTAATAATGGCCACCATCTAGCTAATGACTACTATTTGCAAACTACCAGACTCTACATTTCATCCCATTTAATGCTCCCCAAAACATGGTGGGTTGTTCTCCCCACTTTGCAGACTTGGAATGAGTGGGAGTAAACTGTCTATTTCCTAACTAATAAGTAGCAAAGACCCCTCTGAGTCTAAATCTCATAGGAGTTGCCTACTGATGGGAAGTGGGCCATAGAGAGGACTTGGGATGGCCATTGAAAGATGAATAAAAATTAAATATGGAACAGAGTAGAAGATAATTCAAAATAGAGTTGAAATACATGAATGAAAACAAAGAGAGCTGAGGAGGTCAGACTGCTTGGAATTGNGTTCATACTAGTTCCTATCTAGGCATGGGTTTAGAAAAGGAGACAGAGCCAAGGGGGGAAGCTGTTGAAATGCAACCTCAGAAATTTGCTCACAGTTCATTATGGGATAGGGAGTTTTCAGGTGTCTTAGTCTTAGAATGATACAAGCAGTTTATCTGATTTTATTTTACTTTTTTAGATCATTTTAAAAGCAATTATTTTGGGGCAGCAATGATTTTAGCAGGAAGTTAGAGGCAGAAGAGAGAGGAATGGGATACAGGACAAGGAAATGGTAGCATTTAGTAGACAATATTTGCAAGACTAAAGAAAAGTATCCTGACAAACTTACTGACGTAATGTCAGGCCATCAAATACTGGAAGAAGGGAGAGAGAGGAGGGAAAATAAATTTCTTCACCCATGTTGATACCATTAGCTTGGGTTCTACTGGCAAATATGTGCCAGCCAATTTGGAATCAAATTGGATGGGTTTTGCCTAATGGTAGACCTGCTTAGATGATCTAGCAGCTCTTCATAAGTCAGGTATTCCAGCTTCATGTTTGCAAGGCCCTTAAGTGGGCTGCTCATGTGAGACTCATTTCAGAGGTGGGTCTAGTCAAGGAAGTGAAAACTGGTGTATTTTATTAAGGGCCTCTNAGCCAGAAATTCCATATGTCTTGGGTCCTTTGGGTCCCTCCAGTAACATTGTGAGGTTACCTCTCCTCTGTAACAGCTGTGGTAATAGACAAAGAGCACGCACTAGAGGCCAAAAGCTACAGAGAGTGAAACAGGGATTTTAAACTTGGTCTATCTTTTCTCTTTCTCTCCCTCCCTCTCTCTTTCCTTCTCTTTTTCTTTCTTCCTTCCCATTCCCCTCATTACATTCTACCCCTCCCCAAATTCCTCTCTCTCCTTTTTTTCAGGGTCTCGTATAACTCAGGCTGCCCTTGAATTCTNTGTAGCCAAGGCTGGTTTTGAACCCTTGATCTTCCTACCTCAGCCTCCCAAGTACTAGGATTATAGGTGTGTGCTTCTGTGCCTAGCAAACCCTGGGAATCAAAGCCAGGGCCTTGTAGCTAAGCAGCCACGCTACCACTGAGCTCTAACCCCAACTTGAACTTGGTTCTTTCTAACCCTAAGTCTCTCTGCTCTATCTCATCCTAGTTAAAATTAATAAACAAACAAAGAAGANCCAAAGACTGGGAGGGAAAAGAAGTAATATGATGAGATTATAAGGGAATTCTAAAAATCCAAGTCATTTTCCTTGTTTTGATGTAAGCCTTACTTTGGACCTATGGTTTGTGATCTACAGGGAGCTGGTCCACGCTGAGTTGGATGTGGTGAATGTGTGACTCTCCCCCCAGCACTGGAGTTTATGAAAAGGAGTCACTCTCTCTCCCTCTTCCTCAGAAAGAGGGGATCCCGAGGGAGTCCTCCTTGATACAAGCACGCTGGCTTGCTGAGATGGCCTTAATCCTGGAAAATTCATGGCCATGACATCACTATAAAAACAAACCAATTTTACCTGAAGTTTCAGGAGGCAACAGTTAGAANAAGAATGTAAAGTTCACTTTCAACAAAGTGTGTGACTCCTAACAGAGCCTCTTTTACCAGCGGAATGATTTGTAGCTAAAATATAAAGACTACGGACTAAAGAGAAAAAAGATAGTGCAAACAAGGGATCCTGTTAATCCACTTTTGAACAGGGAAATGGGGTAAGCTTTCGGATAAAATATGGCACATTTGATACATTTTTATGCCGTATGATGAAGGTCGACCTGCCTGTGCAAGTTGGTTTTGTATTTACATAGGGTGGGTCTATTTCCCCCAATCTTTATAAAAACATCTCAAGACACATGGGACAGAAAAGGCCACCAATCCTTGAGCCACTGCAGGTAACTGCACAGTAATGTGGATTGTATGTGGACTGGTTANGACACCAGTCTAGGCCTGTGAGGATAATGGAAGTTCCATTATCCTTTAGCTTAAGTGGGTAAATAGCTTGAGGCAGGATTAAGGCCATACCGCATAAGGATAGTGGGGACAAGAGCCACGTTGTAGACCGAACAGTTAGGTAGGTAGTCTGGACCTGGTAGTGCTCAGGGTTGTAATGAGGTCTATGGAACAATCTGATTTGAACACTCTGAATTATAATGATTAGAGGTCTCAGAAGTGGCCACAGATAGTTGTAGAACAAAGGTGAGCACTGACAAGGAGGTAGTGAAGTTGCCAAGACCTGCTACTGACTACCTTTTAAAAACAGGGAACCATGTTTTATACAAGATCCCACCCCCAAAAGCCTACCACTGATTCTCNTTCCAGAGCACTGCATGTCAAAGGCTGGTTGAATGGAAGATTTCTTTGATCACCACTTAAATTGCTGGACTTTGGGGCGTATATGACCAAAAGGAACCCCATGGGAAAAGTGGTATCCTAGGAGTCTAAGTTGGCTATCTAGTCCAAAACTGAAAGCTGCCTAGCTTTTTCCACTAGAAGTAGAAATACAGATTGGCTGGAGTGGGCTGGGTATTTCATTTTCTTAATATGGACTTGCTGTATTCCAGTGTAGTCTAAAGTTAGTAAATGAGACATTGACTTCTCCAGCAAAGACCTCTCTGCTCCAATGACGGTCACTACTCATCAATTGCTCAACTATCTCAATCCATCTGGAAAGCTCAATTGTATAAACATTAGAGCTGGTGTTGTTTGCAGTAGATTGGCAGGGCTCCTATTCAAGGCAAGAACAAATGTCTCAATCACTTCATATTTTTGCCCTTCCTTCTCCTGGGCTCCTGCAATAATTATGTATTTCCATCAGCTCTTATCATACACTGTTTTAATGACTTAATTCTTTTTACCAGGAACTCTTTGTGAGCAGAGGCCAGGGGTAGTACTTGATACACAGTGGAACATCAAAATTCATCATGATGAATTTGAGTTAATGAGTTTATATTGTGAGACTGGATAGAAAAGTAAGCCATTGAGATTCTGTCAGCTTGGCNGATTGTCTTCCAGATAGAGAGTGTCTTGTAATTCTCACTTTGCATCTANTACATCTTGGCTTAAGGCATGGACTCAGAGGATCTCTGCATTTTATTATCTTATGTTCTTCCTAACTGTGAGTGTCATGCTGTTCACAGCCTCCCTCAAGAAAAATTTTGATGCTCATCAGCACAAAGGGGCAGTTAGAAGACAGTGTCCATCTGCAGTGCTCTCGCATCCCACCCTTAGCAACAGAACTAATTTGCTACACTGTAGCTTCCAGACAACGGCTGAGGTTGGTGGAGAGCCTTGGGTGTGGTCATGTCTGACTAGTTGGACAATATTTGTTCCTGATTGGTCAGAGGCCCTTATGCCCCATATTTCTCCCTCTCTCCTTTCTCTTCAGTACCAGATATTTATCACAGTCTAAAGACTTCCTACTCAATGCTGCTTCTCCCTTTGTGTTTCACTGTCTTTACTTCACCAATCTCCCATCTCAGAATCCGCTTCTCCAGGGATCTGAGCTAGCACATCTACACATGACCTCATCAGATATGGTTTCCTTCTTAAAACACGATGGAGAGATTTTATTAACTTGATTACACTGCATCACANATCACAGCTATAGCCGTATCGACATGCCTGTCCCCCAAAGAAAGCCATTTATCACATCAACAAAGTCTATTCAAAAATCAAGTTTTGGATCTTCATGTTGTTTGTGACAAAATGCCATCTCCTGGGGGTGGCTTACGGAGAGAATGGGCCCTTTTAAGTCAACACCCCACACACTAGCACTTTGCCAAGGCTTTACAAGTTGGATCGCAGCCTGAAGAGAGCAAGCACCGGGTGAGGGGAGGGCCACCNAACATGTTTGGAGGTGATAACAAGAGCAGCCGTGTTTCAGAGTGCTTTATGAGTGTTCTTGGATGGGGCCCTTGAGAAGTCTACCGCTTTCATGCCACTTGGCATCTTGTAGTTTCTGGCACAAGCTATGCTNGAGCTTGGAATGATATTATCACAGTCTGTTTGTTCTGCCAAATAACTGACTACTGCTTCAAGTCTTGTGTCCCTCTCGTCTTGTTTGCTTCTGCCTTGCCAGCCTGTGGTTCCCGTTAGCCTCCCTGGTAGCTGATAATATGTCTGGTAGAAGCTGAGTGAAAGACAGAGCCAAGAAAATCAAGCAACCTACACTTGGTGTTTGCAGTTTGATATTCTTGATGGCTATNGGAACCTCCCTCCTTACTAGAAGGCATTATCAGCTGGACAGCAGACACATACTTCTCCTATTATATAATACCTCTGCACTAGGTGTTGGAAACATCGACTCCTTCAGCTGTGTTTTGATGTGCTCAACTACATGGACGCAAGGAAAACATTACAATACATCAACTCCTACATGATTTAATCTAATCACACGACTAGCAAGTGCTTTCTAGGAAGCAGAATGCAAGACATCAACACAGATGATAGCCAACTCCAGAGAGCCTTCCATAACTACACCTTTGCATCAGCCTTACATCAGTCCCGTAGGCCTCTTGGCATCTGTGAATCTCTGGTGGATTTTGTATATTTTTATGCCTTCTTTGGACGTTGGAAGATACTGGATGTTAATANAGAATAATCCCTGTCTGAAGGCAGGAATCCCTCTCCTATGGAGTGGCCCATATCCCAAGCAGGCATTAGGTCCCAGAGACAAGAAGTAAGGAGAAATCCAGTCTTGTATCACCCTTGAAAATGTCTTCATGAGAGCCCTGTGATACCAAAGCTGTGGGTGCCTAAACAATGGGTCCACTCACATCCCAAGTCTCACTCTTACATCCAACTATGAACAGATTTNTAAGTAGAATGGCAGGAAGATGCATATACACTATTTGATCATCTTTATTTGCATTCCTATCAAAGTTATACATACTGTGTTTTATTAATTGAACTATTTTACCAGGTTGGTCACTGACATGATCAATTCTCTCACTTCCTCTTCCCCAGAGGCAGAAATGACTGACCCTTTCTCTATCAAATGTATATTTTCACCCCTTGGTTTTTTTTTTAAGCATTGTCTTTTGTTGTCCTATCAGGAAAAACAGAATTTCATTCTCCTTTGTTTCTCTCCCCCCACATAGTTCCCACTGTCTCATGTGCTTTAGTCTCTTATCTTTATTGTGATCTAATATAATTTTGGTTAAGTCAATGTTCAGTATTTAAATTTTCATAACCATTTAATAACTTGGGCTGAGTCTTTTTTTAAATGCTCATATAGCAAAATAACATTAAACCTGTTAATACTTGTTGAGATCTTCTGGCCAATTTCATCCCTAGAGCAATCTCTTGGAGCCTTCTCAATTGTGCTCGTGAAGCTTTTAAATCTTTTCTATCTGGATTGTTGCTGTTGTCCGTCCACATCACCCTGGGGTTATCTTTGGCCTTTCTTTCTCCTTTGCTGCATTTATTTCTCTTGCCTGTATCCTATCTTCTTTGACTTCATCTCACACTTGAGTGGGGTACTTACTTTCTCAAGCAGTTTCTTGAGACAGAGTGGGTAGGGACTGTTATGTTTTACCTGTCTGAAAGTGTCCTTATTCTGTCCTACTTTGGTGGTGTTTGGTGCAGAATTCTATGGTGCAGATTGTTTCCATTCTGAACGCTCAAGGTGTTATTATTTCATTGTTCTAACTTCCAATACCATGTCGGAAAAAAATGATGTCGTTCTGATTTCTGTCTTTTGTATTTTCTGTCCAAAAGCTTATGTGATCTGGCTGTGTTCCTGGCATTCTGAAATTTCACATCAGTTTGCATTGCGATAGGTTTATAATATGGAAACTCATGGTTTTTAATTCTGAAACATTTTCTTAAACTATTTCCTTGTTAGTTTCATCCATTATTTTGTCTGGTCTCTTTTACTGGGCTATCTACTAAGGTGGCCTTTTCATTTTATTTTTTTAAATTTCAATTTTTATGGTGTGTGTGTGTGTGACGGTACACGTGTGGAAGTCAGAGGACAACTTTCAGGAGTGGGGTCTCTCCTATCTTTACATGGGTTTCAGGGAACTCAAAGTTGTATGAGCACACTAGGCTACTCAGGTTGTCAGACTTGTGAGAGCGCAGTGGGCTACCTTATCTATACGTGTTGGCCCTTGGCACCAATCTACTTTCCATAACTTCCCCTCCTATTTCCTGTCTTTTGCTTTTTGCTCTACTTGCTAGAAGATCTCTCCAGCCCCTCCGTTGAGATTTTCATTTGTGCTATTATATTTTTAAGTCCTAGGTTCTCATTTTTCCTCTGTAAATGTTTCCTTTTAATTTATAATGTTATAATTTTGTTTATTCTATTCCATCTCCTTAAAGATGTTGACACAGAATTGAGACTCCAATATATATATATATTTATTATTTATATTTACACACATATATATTTATATATATGTTCTTCCTTACAAAGGTCCCACTTCCTCTAAAGTGCTTTGATTTTTTTGTTTCTACACAGCAGTAGAAAAATATATATTTTCCAAAGTCACATAGTCTATTAGTGACAGTAGGTCATATGTTAAGAAACAAAACACATCTTGGCCCAAGGTGTGTTGAGGAGATTATCTTAGGGAGATATTAAGATATTAATCTTAGGGAGATTAAAATCAGTATTGATTATCTTTTCCAACCACAATGGTATGAAAGCAGAAAGAAGTAACAGGAGAAATTTTGGAAATTTCACAAAAGCATGGAAAGTAAACAAACTGTTTCTCACCAGCCAATGGGTAGAAGGAGAAATCCAAATTGATGTAGCTCTGCTGAGAGAGTGCTTGGCTAGCATCTGTGAGGCCCAGGTTCCATTCCTAATACTGCATAACTGAGCATCATGATACATGCTGCAATCCCAGCATGCAGGAGACGAGAACAGGTGGACCAGAAGTTCTAGGTCATTCTTGGCTACTTATTGAGTTTGAGGGTGAGGCTATGTTAGACANTGCCTTTAAAAAGCTCCTACCCCCTAAAATAAAACCATAAAATACTAGATAAGTAGAAACAACAAAGAAAATTTAAAAATGCTATGAAACAAATAAAGATGGAAACATTGCACATTGAAACATGTTCATCAAAAGCAGCTTTCATGGGCAAATTCATAGTAATAACACCTATACTTAAAAAAGAATGGTCTCAGATAAGTACCAGTACCTAGCATTATACTTTACAGAANAAGAAGCTTAAACTGAACCCAAAGTTCTTAGAAGTACAGGAATAAGCAAAAACAAGTGAAAAAACAATACAAAGAAAGTATAAAAGAGTAACAAAGCTAAGAGTTACTCTTTAAAAATGTAGGAACACACACAGACATACACACACACATACACACATATGCACATACATATACATACATATACATACACACATATGTACTTGTAACAATACTCAATGACAAAAGAGGCCATGAATTTGACAAAGAGCAAGGAGGGGTATTTGGGAGGATTTGGAGGGGAAAATGATGTAATTATAATTGAAAAAAAAAACAAAATAAATACTTAAAAATATACAACCTAGGCTGAAGATGTAGCTTGTGGTTCATTACTTTCCTAGTATATATAAGGCCCTTGGATGAACCTGTGAAAATGATAATGATGATATCTGTTTGTCTTAGCTGCTTTTCTATTTCTGTGAAGAGGCACCGTAACCAAGGCAACTCATAGAAGAAAAAGTTTATTGAGAGTTTGCTTACAGTTTCGGAGGGCTAGAGTCCATGACCATTGTGGTAGGGAGCATAGCGCCAGGCATAGTGTTGGAGCATTAGCTGAGTGCTTACATCCTGATCCAACTGGGAATGGCATGAGCCTTTGAAACCTCAAAGTCCACCCCCAGTGACACACCTCCTCCCAAAAGGCCACACCTCCTGATCCTTCCCAAACAGTTCCACCATCTGGGTACAAGTATTCAAACATAAAAGCCTATGGGGGCCATTCTTAATAAAACCACCACATTATTGTTTTAAAATTATATGCTATGTATATAAGCAAAATCAACAAAAATTTAAGTGTCTAACCCAGGGGAGGGGGAGAAAATTCAAATAAAAGCAGAAGTGAAAATGGAGAAACTGCTAGGAANAATTTATAATGATTAAATAACCTAAAGGAACTGAATGTATTGCTAGAAATATACAACTTACCAAAGCTGATTCATGAAGAAATAGAAAATTCAAACAAATTTGGAAGTGTGGAAACCAAATTCATAAATGAATCTCTCNATAAAGAAAAACTCAAGCATGATGGCATCAAGATGAAATTCTATACAACATTTAAAGAAAAGGCAACATGAATCTTTCTCAAGGTCTTCCAAATAATTAAAGATGAAGGACTAATTCCAGACTCATTTCCCAAAGCCAGAATTGCCTTAATACCAAGCCTAGGAAGATACAAAGAAAAACAAAGCACAGTGCACTGTCCCTGATGAACACAGATGTAAAAACCATTCACAAAATACATGCAAGCCGGGCGGTGGTGGCGCACGCCTTTAATCCCAGCACTCGGGAGGCAGAGGCAGGCGGATCTCTGTGAGTTCGAGGCCAGCCTGGGCTACCGAGGGAGTTCCAGGAAAGGCGCCACCAAAGCTACACAGAGAAACCCTGTCTCGAAAAACAAAACAAAAAAACCCCCCCCAAAAAAAATACATGCAAACGGATGCAACTTCATGGCAGGAGCATCACTCACATGGCTAATTGGGACTTATCCTTGGAATATAATTAATATGTGTGAATCAAGCCATGTGATGCATCATGGTAGCAGAATGAAGGCTGAAAACCACGTGATTATCTCAGTAGATGCAGAAGCATTTGACAAAATCTAACATTCTTTCATGATAAAATCTCTCTGCAAGTTAGGTCTTGATGGAAAATACCTAATGAGATAGCCCTACATCATAAGCTGTAGCTAACTCCGTACTCGATGGTGAAAAACTAGAAGCTTTTCCTCTAAGACCAGAAACAAGACTAGGATGCCTGCTCTTGTCACTTGTATTTCAAGTAGCTCTGGTGGCACCAGCCAGCAATCAGACAAGAAAAAGAAATAGAAAGCCCCCACATGAGGAGTTACTGTGGCCGCCATTGTCCTCCCATGCTCACCGTTGTTAGTTAACGTCTTCAAAATATCCAGGAATTTGAGAGGGAGTGGAAAGATGTGCATTCATTCTGCTCAAGAATGCCAGGACTTACTCTTTCATTGTCTTTGCTCTTTACTTTTGGCTTACACCCAGGATTGGATTTATATAAGCTATATATTGTGTCTTACAGGGATTATAATGATGTTTGCTGTATATCTGAAAGCTTACAGGTCTCAATGCCATTTGGGTTTTCCCCCCATGACCTAATGTGATAAAAACTACCATTCTTCATTCCTAAAAAGTTTACAGAAGTTAACTCCNGTCGTATTTTCATTTAGTTGGTAAGGAGTTGAGACAAAACTAAACTAAACTTCCTGACTTCAATCTGAATTTTCTTTTGTCAGTTGCACCGGATTGTTTTATGAATACATTCTATGATAAAAATTAATTAACCTGCAAGGCAGCCTGTCTCACTGATGGATGAGTCTGCTAAGAAATTCTCTTGAGTATCAACTGAAACTCGCCTGCTTTGCTTCTGGTTCTGCTTCTGCTTCCTTCAGCTGAGGGATGTGTCTACTTCCTTTTCCACATGTCAGGTCTTCTGTACACTCGGCTGTCATAGGGTATGAATGAAGAACACTGGTCACTGTGTGAGTCTAGAACAGTGATTCTTAACCTGTGGGTCATGACCCCTTTGCAGTAGAATGACTCTTTCACAGGACTCACCTAAGACCATTGGAAAACATAGATATTTCCACCATGATTCATAACAGTAGCAAAATTATGTTTATGAAGCAACAAAATAATTTATGGTTGGTGGTCACTACAACATGAAAAACTGTATTAAAGGGTTGCAGCATTAGGAAGGTTGAGAAACATTGGGTCTAGAAGATTGGATAAGTTGTCCTTGGCGGGGAGGGAGTCAGAATCCTCTAGGATATAGTGACCAATGAGCAGATGGGGGAGGAAAGCAGCTAGGTAGGGCAGAGAGAACATGACGGGGCTGTAATGCACGCCCCTGGAATGAAGCAAATACTTTACCTTGGAGTAGATAGTTGATGTGGACTGAGAAGATTGGAAAAGGCTGGCCCTACCTTCTGGCTTCCAAGAGAATAAGGTCTATCACAAACTTGAACATAAGGAATCCAGCTAGCAGATAACGGTGAGGTAGAACACTGGGTGTAAAGATGAAAAGTGTGGGAGGAATATTGTAAAGGAAGATGGTCTTCTACTTTCCTTCTGTTGCTGTGATGAAACAGTTTGTGTATCTCAGGTCACGGTTCATCATTAAGAGAAGTCAAGGAAGGACTGACTACCATTCCACAAAGCTCTGACTAAGAAATTCACTCACAGCCAAGAAAGTACCTCAGAAGCATTGGAGAAATGCTGCTTGATGCTCACTCATGGTTGCTTAGCTAGATTTCTTCTTTAGCCTAGGGCCGCCTGCCTAGAGATGCCGCCATTCATAGTGGGATGGACCCTTCTACATCAAATAACAACCCATCCAATATACCACAGGCATGCTTACGGGCCAATGTGATCTGGGAAATTCTCTATTGAGACTTCCTTCACAGATGACTCCAGACTGTGTCAAGTCTGTCAGAGGGTTTAAATTAGGCCCTTTATAAAGGAAGAGGATGAGAGTTCATGAGTAGAAAAGCAATCCCAGAGCAATTCAATGGTGTGTGTGTGACCTTGAATCAGGAGCATCAGCTACAACTAAAACCATGAATTTCTTCTCCCATCCTAACCTGTACTGAGGCTACTGGAGGTAACAGCAAGGCACTTGCATCCCGACTTCCGACTTGCCTTCCAGTGGAAGCAGGCCTGGAGGGAAGGGCTACAGCATGCTGATCCTCACCTGCAGCCTGCCCTGACTTGTCCACATGCTTCACGGGGCTCTCTCGTCTACAATCACCAAGACATTTGGTGNAGGATTTGATCTGAGGCCAAACTGAATAACAGCTGAGAGACTTACAACAGTTGGCGTCTGGGTCTGGCTCAGATGGGCTCGGGCACTTTCCTAGGCAACCTCTTTTCCCACAAAAATCTGTTTGGACCAATGAAAACAGCTGACACGTGTGCAGTACTTTGGTGTTTACCAGCTACCACATACAGCCTTCACCCCTCATAGCTATGCTGTTGGTAAAGTTTTATAATTACTGTGCTATAAGTATAGATACTCCCAGCTGCATCCTATACACTGATGTAGTCCAGTACCATGGTGGCTCTACAGCTATTGGTCCACATTTCATATGTTTCCACTAGTTTGGCTGGCCGTCTCTGTACATTTTCCTATCATGATCTCGATGCCCCTTGTTCATAGAATCTCTTCTCTCTCTCATCGATTGGACTCCTGGAGCTTGGCCTGGTGCCTGGCTGTGGATCTCTGCATCTGCTTCCATCAGTCTCTGGATGAGGGCTCTGTGATGACAGTTAGGGTATTCATCCATGTGATCACCGGAGTAGGCCAGTTCAGGCACCCTCTCGACTATTGTCAGTAGTCTAAGGTGGGGTCAGCTTTCTTAACAATAGAGTGGAAGTCATACCTACTGTAAAGTTGTGTGGAGGCTTCATTAGGATTTTGTACGTACGATAGTTGGTGTCATGTAATGGTACATTCTCACTTAAATGACCTATTCCAATTGGAGTCTTCTTCTGTCTCTGTCATGAAGAATAGGCCATTTCTAAATGTGAACAGGATAAAATGTAAGTTTGCAGCTTTAAAATATATGATAGGTTATATGGATGGCTCCAGAAATTTCTTCCATATCTTAATGTATATAATTCCTTGTGTTATTAACTTGTAATCCCTCCCAATTAAAGGCAGGTCTTTTCTGTCCTTGAATCCTGGGTGGCTCTCTGACTTGCTTTGTTAAGAGAATATGGCAGCAAGCCTTGAGATCTACTCTCAACTTCCAGTGCCCTGTGGCTCTCACATAAGGAAATCCAAGCTGATCTACTTGGATGTGAGTGACCCAGGTGGCGAGGCTGATTGGTACTCATTCTCCAGTCCCCATACCTTCATCTGCTAAGTACAAGAGTACATAATCCCAAGTGATACCATCAGAATTACCTAGATGAATAAGGANCAATTTGCAGCATTATGAACAAGGGTCATTGTTAGTTTAGACCACTAGATTTGGGGTGCATTGTTGAATGGAAGTAGGAAGATGAAATGTGACTAAGGTGAAAAATTTAGACTATTTAGATGGTAAGTTCATATGAATACTGAAAGGAGGCATGAAGTCAACTCATGATGCTAAGTTATGGTTGACTCAACATCGTTTGGTGATTATTTTAACTAAATACAGAACTTTGAAGCTGATGAATTTGTGAAGACATAGTCCTATCATACATGTAATTCTTTGGATAAACCGATATGATATAACCTCAAACTTAGTGAGCTCCAACCTCAGGGGCTCATTAATTTCTGCCATATATATATATATATATATATATATATATATATAT
>LZPO01066742.1:17215-29705 GCA_001675575.1 Neotoma lepida
ACACACACACACACACAAATTAAAATTAACAAAATAAATCTGAAAAAAAAGTATATCCTTGCTAGGCATGATGGCACACGCCTTTAATTCCAGCACTAGGGAGGCAGAGGCAGGCAGATCCTTGTGAGATTGAGGCCAGCCTGGGCTACAGAGCGAGCTCCAGGACAGCCAAGATTACACAGAGAAACCCTGTCTCAAAAGACAAAAAACAAAAAACAAACAAACAAAACCCTAAACTTCTTTCCTAACCACATGGTCAAATACATATTCTGAAAAAATAAGGGAAAAGACAGTCATCAGCCCCAGGAAACCACCACACAGCTGAGGAACCTGAATCTCAGCTGCCTCCCAGAAATCAGATGAGCATCCTAACCGCTGGTCAGGCAGCCTGCAACACTCTGCCCTATATTCAGATACTGTCTAAATGAAATGTTATAATAGTATTAAATATGAATATTAAAATGAAAGCAAAGTACACATAGCAAGCTGAATCTCACAAATATTTGATTGAAAGAAATAAAACATACACACGTTTTTGTATGAAAAAAAGCCTAGCTTTTTCGTCTTTATTATGTTTGTGGTCATGAATCAACTATTTGTATATGTTTAGATCTGTTTGGGGGTTTTCTAGTTTATTCTATTCTAATTTATTCATTTGCCTACATGGTTTTGATATCCAGACATAGAAACTCCTTCCCTATTATCGACATTTAAAAGCAATTTTATGTCTGTGTGTGTGTGCATGTGCACTCGAGAGAACACACACGTGCAGGTGTGAGAGTGCCACGGCATGCATGTGGAGGTCAGAGGACACTTGTGGAGTTGTTTCTCTCCTTCTGTCTTTTTCTGGGTTTCGGGTATTGAACTCTGATCATCAGGCTTGGATAACAACTGCTTTTCCCCCCTGAGCCATCTCAGTGACTCACTTCCTTATGTTTATTTTTATCTCTAAAACTAGTTATCCAGGTTCTACCAACAAATGAGGGAAATTTCACTGGAAATGTCAGTATCTATCTATCTATCTATCTATCTATCTATCTATCTATCTATCTATCTACTTACCTATTACCTATCATCTATCTGATAGATTTGGAGAGAATTGACATCTTTATGTTATTCGTGGACTTCTAGCTCAACAATATTTTATAGCTTTCTAAGTATACCAGAATATCAATCCCTGCTTCTGGGTACTCTGAGCAGGGTCAGAGGATGTGACCCCAGGACAGTTGCTCCAGCCTTGAGACTTCACTTGCCCATCCTAATGACCTGCACAACTATTACCAGCCTCTTGCATGTGACTCGGTAAAGGAAGTGTTAGGAAATAGTGGAAAGTGTTTTTAACTTTGTGTTTCCGACCAGTTGCACAGGATACTGAGCTACCAGCAGGCAGAGTGCCATTCATAGTGTCCCAAACACCCGAAAAGTCCTGAGTCACCACCTTGTATGTCTAGCCAACCCATTTTCATGAATGTTGGTACACGGTGCACTCAGAAGTAAGAGGACTGATTCTTGCATCATGAGGTAGCATTATGACCTGAACATTTACTAGATCTGGATGGCTATGAAAGTCTACTTGGAAGCTGGAGAGATGGCTCAGTTGTCGAGAACGTGGACTGCTCTTGCAGGAGACTGGAGTTTGGTTCCTAGTACCCAAATGACGATAGTGAGAGGGGGAGGGGGATTAGTGAGGTGGGTGTCTTACAGTCACCTGTTACTCTGCCCTCTTCTACCCTCTGTGGGTACTGCACTCAAGTGCACACACATACAGACATGCACACACACATAGAGCAAAAAGGAAAATCTTAAAATTTAAAATCTTAAAAAAGTCTTCTTAAGCCTCTGGTCAGTCCTCTGATTAATATTATACATATTTTGCAGATGAAAAGGAGGGTCTTTTTAAAAAAATATTTTTTTTATGTGCATTGGTGTTTTGCCATGGGTTTTGGGTCCCCTGGAACTAGAGTCATAGACAATTGTGAGCTGCCATGTTGGTGCTGGGAATTGAACCCAGGTCCTCTGGAAGAACAGTCAGTGCTCTTAACTGCTGGACCTTTAGGAGGAAAAGTAACTTTAAAGTGATAGGATCATTTTTAGTTCTAGAATAGTCTTAACATCATCTTCTCTATATTAACTTCTCCTCTAAGTCCATAGAAAATACTGGACAAAATAAATAAGATTTTTTTTTTCCAAATTGATGGTTGAACTTTGCTAAAAGGAACTCTTGTCGATTCCAGAAATGAAGAGAAAGGTCTCAACTCTACACTGTCATGTGAGGGGATAAACCAATTTGATTGGCAAGATTAATTTAGTGTTTCATTCAGATTTACTTGAAATCTCAGTATATGGTTTCTTGTTGTGGGGTGTCTACCAGAGAAGACTGCTCGGACAAGGGTTTAAGCTAATAGAAAGTCTTTATTAGCAGGCAGGCAACTATACTGAGTCTTTCGGATCCCAGTGTAGCTCTGAGCCTTTCTCAGGGTGAGCTGCACAAAATACATGTGGTACACCTCAGTTAACAAGAACAGTTAGCCAGAAGCAGAACTACAGAAGCTAAAAAGCAAGGTTAGTACATTTAGAGACTTGCCCAGAACTATGGACTTTGATGGATTAGGTCTTTGTTTTCGATTTGGCAGGTGGTGCTGTCTATGTGCTGAGTTTTACAGCCTGAATGGTACTTCCATCACGGAGTCAATTGTGCTAAGGTCTGGGGCCTTGTTACATTATATTCCAGGTATTTGAGTCAAAGAGAGAAAAATATAAATCTTAGGAGCTGGAGGCTCAGAGATGGCTCAGAGGTTAAGAGCACTAGCTGCTCTTCCAGAGGACTTGGGTTCAATTCCCAGCACCCACATGGTGGCTCACAACTGTCTGTAACTCCAGACAGTTCCANGGGATCTGGTGTCCTCTTCCAGACTCCCTGGGTACCCAATATGCATGTGGTACACAGATACATATGCAGGCAAAACACCCATACAAATAAATAATTTAAAAAATAGATCTAAAAGAAAACACAAGTTTTTCCTCGAGGAATTGATATTCTGGAAGGAGAGACAAAGGAACCAAATAACACAATACTTGAGTGTGTTGGAACACTGCGAGTTTGGGGTCAAAATGGAGCAGGGATAAAGAGAGCAGGAAGGCAACAAGAAAGTGGCCATCTTGGTCCAGATTCTGGGAAGAAAAATGAAATTTCTCTGGCAAATTCCTAGTCTTGGATGAGGGGTGGGGAGTGGAGGTGCTGGGGCTGAGGCGGACCTGGCATGAATTCCTTCCTTAATGGAAACACCAAAGAAAGTAATTAACACAGATTGTAGGTTGAGTGTTTCTTTACCTTTCTGTGGGGGCAGACAGGTGCTGCCTGACCAAAGATAAAGCCTCCAACTTGAGAGAACAAACAAACCAAAGAAAAGAAAAGAAACCATTAATGACATATTTAGGATTCAATGTCGCATCTTCTTGATGCCAAAGCCAGGGTTGGGCTGTGGCTCAGGGATAAGAGAATTAGCTTAGTACAGTAAGGCCTTCGGTTCCATGGCTCGGGTTTTGAGAAGCAAAACCACCCCCACACCCTATGCTACAACCTGTGCTCACAGTTTCTTACCTGTAGACAAACCAGAGCTTACACTGCACATCCTCAAGGGTGATGTGTGTGTGTGTGTGTGTGTGTGTGTGTGTGTGTGTGTGTGTGTGTGTGTGTGTGTGTGTGTGAGAAAACCCAGCAGATTTAGCCGGGCTGTGGTAGTGCACACCTTTAATCTCAGGAGGCAGAAGCGGGCAGATCTCTGTGAGTTCAAGGCCAGCCTGGTCTACAGAGTGAGTTCCAGCACAGCCAGGGCTACATAGTGAAACCCTGTCTCTAAAAGCAAACAGACAAAACCCCCAACAGATTTAGGTTCACCGAATCTTGAAAGTGAGCCAAGAAATCCCAACTTTGTCTCTCTAACAATGGAGAACACCTTCTAGAAGAGCTTGCGGCTTATCCCCCCCCTCCAGATACAGCTGGGGAAGGCCTGGGAGAGAGGGTGACAGGAGGCTTTATTGCAGCTGCAAAGGCCTCATCTAAGAAGACAGGAGCAGAGTCCAAGGCCAGCTCTTGTCCTCCTGGTCAGATGATCCTGGGCAAGATTAGTAAACAGATGAATCTAAGCTTTCTTATCTAGAAGATGAATATCATGTCACATGATGAAGGCTGAAGAGAGTAATAAAGGTAAGGCCTTGCGGAGCACATAAGAGATAAACTGAATAGATCTATATCATCAGTGAGGGACTTACCTGCTCTCGCATTAATCACATCAGACTCACTTATAGGTATGATATTAAAACTTTATAATTGTTATCATGTGGGGAAGTCCTGTGTTCCACGCACAACACTGTAAGAAAGCTACTTAGTCCAGCTCAAACATCTGGAAATTGGAAGTCAGAATTTGAACTCAGGTGTTCTGATCCTAAATATACAGCGCCCTAGCCTACCCTAATGCCTTGAAAGTTATGTTTGAGGTCAAGAGAATATAGCCTAAAGATGGAAGGCAGTTGGATATGATGAAGTGGTTCTGATGTTGGTCAGTTTAAACTCTTATCCACTGGCTTAGGTCACACNTGGGTTGAGGGCAAAGCCAAGACCCAGGGAAAACAAATGGCTGGTCTTTATGAGTGGAGGAGAGATGAGGCCACCCAGTCCACAGCCTGGGGCTTGCCTCACTNCTGTGAGCGTCTCCTGCCCTGTTAGGAGTGTGGGCTGAGAATCCAGGTGAGGATGCTTCGTGTAGGTGTGGTTGATAGCAATCAGCTGCTGCCCTGGCTGAGNCTAGCGGCCTTCTCAGCAGCACCAGCCCACAGGGGAACTTGTGAAAACTGCCCAGCTGCCTTCCTGANAGACTGCAGAGTGTGTCAAGAGGAAGACAGGTACCAGAAGTTGGAGAACAGACAGCCACTGGGAGAGGGGAAGGAGCAATAAAGAAGCCAGGACGCTGGGCCTTGTTGCTGATCTCAGCGAGCAGGCAAGCGTGAGCTCCCAGGGCAGTGGGAAGTAGGACAGGTAAANGGGGGCTTTGCCTTCACCTGGGCTTTATTGGCCTGCTGGTGGCTTTCTGGGTAGGAGTGGCAGTGCCCTGCTCTCAGGATGGCCTCAGTGTGGAAGGTGGCTGGTGATGAGCCCCTACTCTGACCCTGAGCTAGGGGCAGTGGAGTTCCTACTGGGATTGGGATTGGTTGGGTGTGACCCAGTCCTCTGTACATGGGATAGAACTGGAAAGGCAGAGGCACCTCCTCCTCAGCTGCCTTTCCCACCTCTACTTGCCCCCCTTTTGTTGTCCCAAGGGAACACAGACAAGAAGCCTTCCTACTCTCCACATTGTTAGGCTGGGGTGGGGGCAGGGCTTCTTTTGGCTGAGGGATCTTGAGGGTTTCCAGCTGGCAGGGAGCNGGACAGAGGTCACTTGAACTCAGACCACACATCCCTGTTAAATACATCAGCTTTTAAATCAATCTTTGTCCAAAGTCCAGTAAGTTCCAAGACTAGTAGTGCTAACAGCAGAGAGAATTCCTAGTGGCCTGGTGGCTCCTTCTCCGGTAGGTAAGAAATGGCTTCTGTAACCTGCCTCCTGGCCTGGAGACGTTCTTTCTCTTTTCCTTTTCCTAGCAAGGGGCTGTGGGGAGGGGTGGAGGCCTTTGGTGGTGGCAGAGGGCAGGTTAAGGGGAGTGCGGACTGTGTCCTGGGTTCCGCAGTTCTTCCTGCTGGCGATGTGAGGGCCAGTTGGGCCCTACTTCATGAAGGCATTGGTGAGCCGCTCACTTCCTTTGGATTGTATGAGATGGGGTGGTGGGGGTTTGGGGGTGTTGTATGGAGATTTGATGCATAGCCAAGAGACAGACCACAGACCTCATAGGCTGCCAGGATGTTTCTCCTGAGACTTTGCTACGCAAGCATTTTGGGTGTAAGGGAAGACTCTTCCAATGACAGCCAGCTCTTAAACATAAAGCCTAACCCAACTTCCTACCAGCTCAGTCAAGACAAGCACCGCCTCTCTACCTCTCCGGAAAGTGCTTAGCCATGAGGAAGGCCATGGATTCCTAGGAGGGCTGAGTGGAAATTCAGGTCCTCCAGTCTCCCTTGGGGGCATCTTTCAATCTCTGTCTTGTGTAAACCTGAAATGTCTGAGTTACTCTGAAGTTCCCCTAGGTGCCTCTGTGTGTGGGTGTGTTTGGGAGAGGGCTCATTTCCTGAGCATCAGGACCTTTACCTAAGGGCCCACTAGCGCTGAAGACTGCTGGTCTGGGTTCAGATGAGTGTACCCGACTGTGCTGTGGAGTAGCGGGAGGGGGCATGCATGCAGTTAGCTGGAGACCTCACCTGTGAGTCTTTCTGTGTTATTGAGCCTTTATTTTCTCACCTATAACTAAAAACAGTTGACACTTGGTGTTCACAAGGGCCCTTTCACATATAAGGGGGATCTGTGCTGTGAAGGTAGGCTCCTGAGATTTGAGGGTGCATTCAAATGTTACCTTCTGAAAGGGACTTCCTAAATCAAGCCTCCCTCCACCTCATCACCATTTCATATTACTCATATCTGTTGTCAGAAATCATTGTTTACTTAGTCAGATGTTAGGCCTCCAGAGAGTAGGGCTCTTGCCTTTGCTACCTGCTCTGGTTCCAGATCTTAAGACAGTTCCTGGTTCAGAATAGATGCTTACATGTTTGGGTGGATGGAAGGGAGCTGGGACACGGGTTGTTTTTGTTACTACTNCTTGGGAGAGGAAGGTGAGGAACTTGAATTCCCTGTCAGGCTGTCTGAACGTGGAAATGGACGTCTCCTCTCACATCGTGGTTAAATGACTCATAGTTTTGTGTGGAAGATGGGTGACAGCAGTAAGATGGAGATAAACAGGTTTCTCTCAAGCTCTCAGCCACTCCTTTTCTTGGTTCTTCAGGAGAGACCTACCAGCTCTCCTTAACCTTCTTGCCTGGTTGGAGTCCTAGATAAGTGGTTAAGAGCATGGCCAGCTGCTGGTGGCGCACACCTTTAATCACAGCATGCGGGAGGCAGAGGCAGGCAAGTCTCTGTGTTCGAGGATAGCCTGGTCTACANAGCAAGTTCCAGGACAGTCAGGGCTGCACAGAGAAACCCTTGTCTGGGGGTGGGGCATGAAGNGCACAGCCACTGGGACTGGAAGCCTGTGCTCCAGGTGCGGTGTGTGTGTTCCTCTCAGAGCCTCTGGGACCAGTTCTTACTGTTGGGAAAGTTAACTGCTCATGCATCTTACATGCCACAGCATGATGGTCTTTAGTTCCTTTGTGATGTGTGTGATCCAGAGAACACAGGACGGCTGGCAGTGACAAGGGGTTTATAATAGGAAGGATGGAGTCTTGCCTGCTTGATAGCTGCTGTAAGTTTTGCTNTAGGTTTGAAACAGCCACCACCTGAACCTGGCCAGAAACAGATAACTGTATTTATGAAGCTGGATGGAACCACGGAAACACAAAAGTTAAAAAACGGGCCGGGAGGTGGTGGCGCACGCTTTTAATCCTGACACTCAGGAGGCAGAGGCAGGCGGATCTCTGTGAGTTCAAGGCCAGCTTGGTCTACAAAGTAAGTTCTAGGACAGGCTCCAAAAGATACACAGAGAAACCCTGTCTCGAAAAAAAAAAAAAAAAAAACAAAAAAAACCCCAACAAACTGAAAACAAAAACAACCCCCTCCCAACCCAAACAGGAATAGCTCATGGGATTCCCACCAGCTGTACAGAATACTTACAGAGTGTGAAAATACCTCAAGGAGCTCTGCCTACTCCACAGGCAGCTGATGTTGACGGGCACACTGCTGCAAACAACTGACATGTCATCTGTAATCTTTAGGCCTGAGTCCAAGGTGCTTCACNGTCTACCCTGACCCATTTTCTTTCCTTCGTCCTTGTATGCATTGAGATGGTTCTGTAGTTCACTCTCCATGAAGGTGTGCACGCTCCTCTGCCTGGAGACTGGCTTGCTTCTCCCACTCTACCTACATGACTCCACAGCACAGCTCACCCCTTGAGGCTGGGAAGTAGAAGGAACCCAGTCCTCACATTCGAGGCTAGGCTCTGCATATCTAACCAGGTGAAACCCGCTTAGCCATCTAGAGTCCCCCTGCCACATAAAATGACTCATTAGGTTTCATTCAGTACTCATAAATGGCATGGAGCCTAGAAAGTACGTGTTTACTGTAACAGCAGCACATCTTCTCTCTCCTGGCCCGCTGTGTTTGTGCTAGGAGGTGTGTTTTGTAACTCTCCACTGGATTCTGGGCTCTCTGGAAACAGGACAGTGTCTTGCCTAATCTGGATGGAGCCTGACACCTGCCTCATTGTAGGTACTAAATGTACCCTGATGAACACAAAAAGGATGCTTAAAGAGAGAGAATCTCCAGACTGTGCTAGTCATGCAAGGATTTGAATGTTGACTTGGACCTGGGAAGATCTTGAATTCATTCACATGGAAAAAATGTCTACTTAGCACCTCCTGTGAATGAGTAGTCAGCACTGGGGAAGGTGACCCAGGCAGAGCGTGTGGCATGAACAAAGGGCAGGCTGAGTGTGGGTGGTCATGCAGAGACCAGCTCTGTATTTCCTCAGGAGCAACAGAGGGTAATGAGGTAAATAGAACCTGGGTCCTNTGAGAGAGCAGCACGTGCGTGATGCCTGAGCAGGAATCTATACTTCGGGGTTTTGGTTGATGTTTTAGAGGCTGATTGGCAAATGCTGGTCGGAAAGTTTATCCAGAGGTANGAGAACTCCACTAGCAGATCAGGCGTATGGAAAANGTAAGTGGGTAGAAATGCAAGTTTAGGGACTGGGGAGTGTGCTAACCCAGCACACACAGGCCCCTGGGCCTGATCCCCAGCACACATAGACCAGGTGTGGTGGTACACGCCTGTGAGCGCTACTCAGGCAGAAGCGAGAAAATCTGAAGTTGAAGGGAAGTTTTAAGCCTGGGCTATGTGAGATCCTGCATAAAAACAAAACAACAAAAACAAAATAAAAAAGCAGTTTTGGGGGAAAACACTCATTAGAGCTGACCTCCAGGGGGCTTTTGCTGTTTGGGGCACTAGTTCCATCAACAGTGTCCTCTCTCAATGTTCTCACACAGTTTTGACTCCCTCTCCCTCCCAGCCCCTGAAACTCTTAGGTAAGCACTCAAGAAGTGGAGGGCATTGAACTCCCAGACCGGAGTCCTGCCATACAGTACAAAATATCATTTATGGAGCCTGTGGTAGCGAGGGTACCAGGTACCAGCAGATCAAATGACCTTTGATATAAGAAATTTTATTTATCATAAAAGAGAAATAAAAATTGCTCACTGGGCCTGTCATCACTATTCTCTAGATAATTCTCAATGGAATGCCTCCATGAATCCCCTGCATTTTAAATCTATCCCCAGCTAAGACCAAACCGCAACTATCACAATGGGGAGGTAGAGTTAGATTTTAGGGCCTTGCTTTTCCTTCGGTTGGTATTAGTCACGTAGATATACTTGACTGGTTGAATTTCCACAGATGTTGCCTTTCAAAGCAGGAGCTCTGGTGGCCTAAGATCTGCCACCTGCATCAAAATTGTAAGCTGTGCTCTAGGTAAATTATTCTTGAAGTATGAAATCAAAGTACTTTTGTGCNGCTTTCCAGAGACTGTTCCCAGTATCGGCTGAGCTACAGTATGGCTTCTTTCCTTTCTTTTTAAAGTTTATTTATGTTGTGTGTATGAGTGTTCTGCCTGAATGTATACACATGTACTGCATGTGTGCCCGGTGCCCANGGGGCTCAGAAGAAGACATTAGTTGAATTGTAGATGGTTGTGAGCCATCATGTGGGCACTGGGACTGAGCTCAGGTCCTCTTACAAGAGCAGCAAGTGCTGCTAACTGCTGAGCTGTCTCTCCAGCTCCACAGCATGATTTCGTTAGCAGAAGCAGCCTGTGCTAGGCTCTGACAGAGAGGGATGTGGTGTCTGGGTGGGAAGCTCTTTGCCAGAGTTGACCACAGAGGGAATTCACAGCCTGTCTCCAATTTTGGACTTAACCCCCACATTCTCCACCAACTATATTTTTTTCTAACAGAAATCTANTAACTTCTNTTCTTTCGGGTCACATAGGTGCTTGCGGGTGCAGGAGGACTAACTTTCTTCTCAGGTCCATGTGGGCTGATGCACCTGGTTAAACTTCCTGGGAATGTTGACTCTCTCCTCNCTGAAGTGCCCAGATTTTATAACAAGCATGAAGATCAGTGAAGGTGAATCAGGTCTAGATTGACCTGGCTTCCCCCACCCACTTCTGCCTTAGTGAAGTAGACAGTTTGTCCACTCATGGTTCTGTCCTGGGTTATATAATGGAGGACCCTTCCACAGGCCCAGCGACTAGGTTAAACATTATTCACTAGCTGACCTGTGAACTTTTATCTTTCAGTAAAACTGCTCCCTGGATCACATGTTTATATAGGTGCTGGCAGGGAGAGGCTCTGCTATCTCTGTAATTCTGATCACACAATTGATTTCTAATTACTATTAGATAAGATGACGGTGAGCCTNGGTACTTATGACTAATGGTAGCAGATTACCATGTGAAAGTGGACTACACCCAGACCATCACACAGGCAAAGAAGGCAGCCCTTGGGTTGTCATTCCTGTGGCTGTGGCTGACCTTAGCCCCCATCTCCCACCTATAGGGAGAGTCCCTGTTTATCCTACTTCCTTTACCAAATCTTTTAGAAATTTGATGTTTCCCAGTTGAGTGGACCCATCCCCTAAGTACTCCCTGGTGACCATGACCATGGTGCACATGTGGGCCAGATATCAGTGTATAAAGTAGTGTTTTGCTCACTCCAGCATCTCCATCCTTATGTGTTCTTCAGGTCCCTGTTGCTGGCTTCCACTTAGAGTTCATGTGTTCTGGTCGGGAGGGACTATGTTGAGAACTTCAGCTCAGCCTTGAGGCTCTGCCAGACAGGATTCTCCGGGGTGAGGGCGAGTCTCAGCATTATCTGGGNGGTTCACTGGGAACAGAGGCATCGGCTCTTCCCAGAGGCTAAGGTTAGCGTTGCAGAGACTATCAGGAGTGAGTGGATGGAGGAACCCTGGCATTGCCTGACAATTGGGGTGCCTGCATATTCTCCAGTCTCCACTCTCCCCACAGCAAAAAGAAAATCTAGAGCACTGCTCTGGTGCTGCAGAAGAATGTCATTGTGTCGGGTCTCCCACCAGAGGTCAGGGCCAATGGCCCTTGTGGAGTGGGCATCCAGGCTCCAGACTCTGTGCTCTGGAGATTTCAAAATCCATCTGGAGTGANACTGTCTCCATCAAGGGGTACCATCACCTGCATCCTCACAGTTAGCAAGGGGTTCCCTGGGATTCAAAGCTACATGGCTCTTCCTAATGTACTTTACCCAGAGTAGAGTGCCGTGGGGAGGTGGTTAGAAAACCATACATTATTAGCTCCACATGGCCATAGGCTCCCATTACAGGAACTACTCTGTTATAAGGNAACTTCATGACTTCTTAACCTCTCCTACCCCAAGTTTGGTGTCTGTGTTTGGGCATTTCTGGCTTGTCCCTTAGGTTCCTAAAAGGGGTGCAAATTAAGAGTTCCCCGTTGAAGCTGCGTGTTGTGGTACATGTCTCTAAATNCCACGGTTGTGAAGCAGGGACATACAGGTGAATCCCNAAGCCCAAGGTCAGCCNAGACTGTACAGTGNGGTCCCATCTCAAAAAAGGTTCCGTGTNGAATACATTCAANCCTTTTCTCTCACTAACCATCAACAAAAAGAAAAAGAGTTGACTTGCTTTAAATAACCAACAGCAGGTTGATTCCTGGAAACGGCAGAATGATGGTGCTGGGACTCAGGGAGCATCTGTCTCCTGGNTTTCATCCCCTCAGTGCTTTTAGGCGCAGTGGGGTTGGCTTTTCAGTTTCCATAAACCTTATCGAGGATTTGGTCACCTGCCCTGGACATGTCCTTAATTCACTTCTTGAATACTGCCTTAGGTCACTCTTCCTCCTGCAAACACCCCCTCTTCCCTCTCCTACTTTTCGGGTTCTTCCTCATTCCTTCTAGTTGATGTTGGTTCTGCAGTCCACCACCCTGCTCTGGGCTGGTCATCAATCTAGAAATCCTCACCAACTAGCTTTCTGTTTTTAAATGTCAAGCCCCAGCTAGGGTAAAAGTTACTTTTATTCTGTCATTTTTCTTTATGCTGGTGGTCATGTCCAAGAACCTTGGCACGCCAAGCTCATGCTGCAGCACCAACCGGCGTTCCCCAGCCCTCCCTGCTCCTGGTGTACATTCCGGTGAAAATGCCGATAAGTCACGCTGACAGAACTACATTTTCTATAGAAGGTACATGATTATTTAAAGCAGTTTCCTACAGATGTTTTTTCAGTTTCCTGATTCCCTGTAGTGAGGTAACATCACTTGTAACATTCCAGACACGGTTGCACAACTGCCAACCCATGGGCTTAGTTTTGTTTGGGT
>LZPO01066742.1:44852-57932 GCA_001675575.1 Neotoma lepida
TGCTGAATATGTGGGGGTCAGGGGACAACGTGCAGTTTTGTTCTTCCACTATGTGGACCTGGGAATTGAACCCAGGTCATAAGATATGACATCAGGTGGCATTACCCTCTGAGCCATCTCATCAGCTAGTCACCGAGGGTCTTGCCTTTCCTTCAGTCAGACTGAGACTTTCTCTTCAAACCAACAGACTGGTGCTGAGCAACAGCAGTGCCCAGCTTTGTGCTAGGAGCTGTGACTGAGTTGGGAGCCGAGGCGGACGGCAATTTGAGTCAGCTCTGAAGGTCTCCAGAGGGAACTCTTGATTGCCAGACGTGTAGCATTCTGTGCAGTAGACTCTCTCTCCAACTCTTCTTCCAGGCAAAAAGGGCGTGTACCTGACTGACATAACACCTCAGGGAGTGGCCATGANAGCTGGGGTCCTGGCCGACGATCTCTTGGTTGAAGTGAATGGAGAAAATGTAGAGAACGCCAGTCACGAGGAAGTGGTGGAAAAGGTAATCCTCATTTTCTCTCCTCCCTTCTCCTCCACTGTACCGGAAGTGGCGGAGGTGGGTTGTAGGGCCTGCATGGATGAGCGTGTGATGGGAGAATGTCCATCTAGGTGTTTGTATCAAGTGTGCACAGAGTCACTGGTAGCACGGGCAGTGCTAACAGGGCTCTGGTTCCCCACTCCCCCACTTCAGTTTCCATTTCTACATTTACTTGTAGTCAACCACATCTGAAAGTAGTGGAAACTTCCAGAAATAGATGGCTCATAAGTTTAAACAACTATTACTACAATACATTGTTATAACTGATTGTTAGTCACTGTGTCCAACTTGTAAATTAAACTACCGTATGTGTGTGAGGTATGTGTGTGAGGAAGAAACAGCAGAGATGAGGCTTATTATTGTTTGCCATCTGTGATTGGCCGCTTCGTTCAGTGACTGACAGGTGTCGGGCACAAAGATGGGTATGCTAGACACCTTCTGGATGGAGGTGTGGGTGGCAAGGGATGGATTTNATCACTACTCAAAACAGAATACAGCGTTAAGCTTATAAGTAATTCCTCAAGTTTCCATTTAGTGTTTCCATACTATGCACAGCCATGGGTAACAAACCATACCTGCCAGGTATTGGAAGGCCCACAGCGTACTGACACCNGAGAAGGGCTCTCTCGTTGAAGTCAGATGGAACTTTGAAAACTGATCGACCTCTTGTTCTATAAACCGATCTCCCAAAGTCGACCCTTACTTTCATTTCTAAAATCCCATTCGGCCCTTCCTACCTGCACATCTTCCNGCTCTTNGAGAATTTGGGCTCCCACGTGAATTCAGTTAACATCTGTGTGGTTGTATGTTTTCCCTCAAAGTAGATAGATAAAGACCAGTCAGGCCGGGGGAAGCAATGCTAAGCACTCATGCTGAGGCCATGGACCCTGAGCCTTCTGCGCTGTATGGCAGCCTTCCTCCCGGTGTTGTTTGTGGAGGCCCCTAGCCCTCATCTGTGTGTCTTGCTGCAGGTGAAGAAGGCAGGGAGCCGTGTCATGTTCCTCCTTGTGGACAAGGAGACTGCCAAGTGCCATGGTGAACAGAAGACACAATTCAAGAGGGAAACAGCCAGTTTGAAACTGCTGCCCCACCAGCCCCGGGTGGTGGACATCAAGAAGGGCAGCAATGGCTATGGATTCTACCTGAGGGCAGGCTCTGGACAAAAAGGTGAGGCACCAGGACAGCAGACCTCAAGTCCCTCATCCCCAGTGCAGGCTCACCAAGCTCCAGCCCCACCAGGGAACTGCAGGGGAGTAGGAGACAGAGCTGCTGACGTTGCCCCGTGTAGCCTCGTGCTGGAGTCTCAGTTTCCATAACATGGTCAGGTAGAATTTAGGGTCGGGATAGACAGGCGGGACTAACTTGGCTCTCTGAAAGGAATCTGAATTTGGAGCATTTGCTGATTTCTGTGATGTGAATACCCCAACTTTTTCTGACTTCATGCTGCCAACATAACACCCTTGAACACAAGGTTGAGCAGGTTGCACACAACTGGCCTCTGGAAATTCTCTCAGGAACCTCATGCTGGGAAAAGAGAAAGCCTAAATATTTCTCTTTTCCAGCACCCAGAAGGGATTCACAAATTATCAAACCACCTTGTGGGAGAGGACAGGATGGGCNAGTGNTAGGTGGGGCCTTAACCTCACTTCAGAATCCTGGAGACAGACTTGAAGGGGTCACTAGACCCCTTTGTCCTTACCAAGGTGGCTACATTGAAGAAGTCTCCCCTTTCTGCTATTAATTTGGCTGTCTGGATCAGCTTATGGAGGACTAGTGGCTGAACTTTGCTTGTTGGGGCACAGGCTGTGACCCCCAAATAGGGCAGTGCCAGCATGGCTTCAAAGGCTGGAAGCCTTTGTGTTCTTCATGCCCTACCTGCATCAGGGTCTCACTGTGTACAGGCTGACCTTAACTTGGGACCCTTCTGTTCCCACTTCCCTAGCCCTGGCCCCTTTCCCTTCTGTGGCTTACCTGCTGGGTATGATTTGTGGCTGTAAAGTATGCCCACTGACTTCCTAGGAACTTCTTAGCCTAACACTTTGTCAAAAGTGACCATGAGACACTTTTAGTAAACACCAGGTTCTCAATCCTTTAAGACCCTCTCATTGTTTGAGGCTGGGTTTGCTCCAGGAACAGGCTAGAGAGTAGATNTGTAGGCCCCTGGGGTGCAGGGAGATGNGGAGGAGTTGGATTCAGCATGCCTTTATACCCATTTCNTCAGNCCCTGGGATCCAGCAGAAAGCCCAGCGCTCATTTGCTTGGGGGCTTTCCTGGTAATTTTGCTTTGTGTGGGGAGGGTAGGTCAGATCACCAAGGACATAGAACCCGGAAGCCCAGCTGAGGCAGCTGGCTTGAAGAATAACGACTTNGTGGTTGCTGTCAATGGCGTGTCTGTGGAAGGCCTTGATCATGACAGCGTGGTGGAAATGATCAGGGAGGGCGGAGACCAGACCACATTGTTGGTGGTGGACAAAGAGGCGGACAGCATCTATGGACTGGTAAGTAATTGCTGGGATGTATATATTCCATATAATGGATATATATTCATGTCTATATTCAGGCACTAGGGCTGGCCCCCCCCCCCTTGAGCTGTTACTTTGTTCTTCAGTCTAGAAGGGGCATAACAACCATTAAGGCCAAACTGTGGCTCAACTTGGCAGTGGCAGGAGAGTGTTAAATGAGTTATAAATTCCCGGACTAAAAACTTTGAATTTGTAAATTAGCTGAGGAATTACTCTTGCTGATCTGGGATAAGCTATGAAGAACAAGAATCTAAAACTGGACAGAGGTAGCCCAGACTTCTCAGAGCTGGCACAGGCGTAGATGGATTTATTTGGTTTTAGATTCATTTTCATGTTGTGAGTCTGCATGTATGTATGTGCATGTACATGCAGGTGCTGGGGTCGGAAGGAGGGTGTCAGATCTCCTGGGGCTGGAGTTACAGGAGGTTGTGAGCCACCTGTTCTGAGTACTGGGATGAGCTTGGGTCCTCTGCAAGAGGTGAGCGCTAAGTCTTAACCTCCAAGCCATTTCTCTAGCCCCGATAGCGGATGTGATGTTGTTGTTGGTCNGCAAGCTTCTTCAGTCTGAAGTAAAGATCTAGAAAAGTTTATTAGTTTATTGTTGATGATGATGGAAAAACCAGAGCTCTCACCTCAGAAGGAATAAGAGTTTATTCTGGAGTTAAATTTGAGTGACCGTGGCCCGAGAACACAGATTTAGGGTACCCCAAGTCCCACCACGTTCCAACGTGGAGGCCGTTTAATGGAGTTTTTATAGTAACAGAACAAAGAAAGGTATAAACCAAGGCCTAAAAAAATACATTTGTGGAAAGAGGCAGGTTACAGTGAGGCAGAGGCCTCAGATGCTGTGTGACAGCCTGTAGCCCTTTGGTTGATGAAGAACAGATTTTGTTAATACATTCCCACTTGTTTATCAGAATGTTTGAGGTGAGAAGGAATCAATCATTAGGTTACAGTTCGCCCTAGAGAAATTGCTGGATTTGCAGCATTCCAACCTCTCCACAGTCCTGGAAGCTTTAATCAGTGGAGAGACAGCGCTGTTCAGGAATTCTCCTTCACATTGTCCTCAGTAAACACAGCGGAAACAGGTTCACCAAGAACCTCACTCCCTCTTATTACAATAGCTGTTTGCATGTATTAAGGCTTTTAAAAAAGATGTTATTATTTTTAAATCATGTGTATATGTGTGGTTGTGTGTGGTATGTGTACATGAGAGTAGGTGCTCACAGAGTCCAGAAGAGGGTGTTGGGTCCCCTGGAGCTGGAGTTACAGGCAACTGTGGGTGCTGGGAGCCCAANGGGTCCTTTGCAAGAATGGTAAGTGCTCTTAACCACCGAGCAGCTCCACTCCCAACATTTTATAATACTTTATCATGAGAACTGGGGTTCAGTCCAAGTTAACAGATGTCTGGGGGCCAAAGTGCCATCTGCCTTGCTGAATGATTGTCACAGGGATAGATAATAGTCTTCTTCTTTGTGTTACACAGTAACCAAAGCACCTCAGGGGCATGGCATTGGGAGGAAGAGTATGGGTGGTGACACTGACCTCTTCTTATAGCTTGGAAACTAAACTTGGACACTAAATGACTTAGACACCCAGCTTAGCAGACTCAGATCAGTATTTGAACTCAAGTTCTCAGACTCGATTCATTAGACCATACATGTTCTCATAAATCTTGATTAGACTTTTCAAGATACCTTTGTAAACAAGATTAAAGAATTAATTGGATGGAAAAAAAGAATGGATTTGTTAGCTAGTTGAATAATCATACCTAGAGAATCTCTGGTATTGGGATAATGTCAACAAACAGAAGTGTCTAATGGTACACACACTACTTGTTCCCAGCCTGATATAATACATTGGGATGCAGACATGTTTACTGTGTGTTCAGAGGATTTAAAGGAANGCCGGATAATTGACAGGAGATGTAAGGAACATTCTAAATATCTAGCCAGGGGCTGAGTGGACAGCAGAGTCCACAGTTCTCCCAGGGCTGAGTAGACAGCAGAGTCCACAGTTCTCGCCTTGCCTGAGGATCCGAGTTTGATCCCCAACACCTCTGTGACAAAGCTAGGTGTGGCACTGTATGTACCAGAGAAGGGGGGGGACAGGATCCTGGGGCTCAGTGGCCGGCCAGCCTAGCCTAATGGGGGAGAGACCCTGTCACAGCAGAGGCAAAGTGAAAGGACACCCAAGCAATGACACCCAAGGTTATCCTCTGCACACATGTGTGCCTGCACATCCACGAACACATGCCNTCCTAGTCAGATGAGGAAGAATAAAAACGAACAAGACAGAACAGAGATGGTTTTAAAGTACTATTCTAACATAAAAGTAAATTGTCTGAATATGAAATGTCGAGGACATATTTGGTACCCCAAAAAGCTGCCCCCTCCAAACAAAACAAAACAAATTAAGGTTACATTAATTGGCTTCTATAGGTAGTCAGTCAGACCAGCCTTGGAAACACTAGTAGTGGAATTATAGTAAGCGGTCCTGAGCTCCAGCCTTCTTGGTTGTAAGGTAGCATGAGGGGTAGGGAAAGGACTAATTTAGTTACTATTTAGCGCATGTAGGTGTCTCCCATGTAGGATCATTGAACATGTGGATGTCTCCCATGTATGACCATTGAATTCATATTGTGTCCAGTTCTGAGAACCTATTCTGACAAAGTCCTGCAACCAAAAAGGTGATGACAGAGGGGATGGGACAACACTGGGTACCACCCTGAAGCAGGACAGGCTTTGGAGGAGAGGAGTAGCCTTGAGCATGTGAAAGGTCAGCAGGCAGTAAATCCTCATTACTGCCCAGCCCGAGTATATCTGATTGCTCATCTTTTTAAAGAAAGAAAATCATTTGAAAGGCAGTTCCNATACGTAAGCTCCAGGGAGCTCTTTCTGGCTTAGGAACAGCCGTAGCTGTTAGAAATGGGGACAGCTTGACTTCTGCAAACTACTGTTTTGATGTTGTAAGTTGATGCTGCATTGAGGGTTTTGTTGTAATTCCTGAGGGAAAAACAATCTGTGAGAGAATGAGGTAAGTGTAATCTTCCCGGTTTTGGTTAACATGAGGGGAGTCTGCCCACTCTTCAAGGTGGACTTCATGGGCTGGCGTGGGGGTGGGATGGATCTGAGATACAGTAGTAAGTCAAACACCTTTAACAGTTCCTGAGGGGGCTAGATTCACGAGGGCTCTGAAGATGGATAAAAGCTGTCCTGTTTCTTCTTTCATGTTGGGTGCTCTGACACCAGCAGTTCNTCCCCAGGCAGACACAGCTGCTCTGCCTGCTGGGAGAGCTCAGGGGGACTTGGGTGAGTAATGAGTCACTGATGATTTCCCACATCTTCTAGCCTCTGAGGTGGAGCATTTGTAAACACATCACTGAGGGCTGCATGGGGCTGAGCTGCCAGGTACCTGTCTTCTGAGGGCGATGTGAGCAGGAAGGCAGATGAATCCCACATCTCATTTCTGCTGAGCTCCTACAGTGATGAGGTGGACAGTGTTCCTCCCTCATTGCTTGATGTCCTCTGTTTTCTAACAAATGTCTTGGACACCTGTTGACCTCAATTCAACTGCTCAGCAGGTTCACGGCACACCCAAATCTAGCCCCTAACTCAGGCAAAATCCTCAGCCAGCTAAGTTAACTCTATTAAAATACAAATTAAAAAAAATCAGGGATGGGGACTCAGCTCAACTGATGGAAAGTTCTTACCTCAAGAGTAAGGACTTGAGTTTGAGCCCCAGGACATGAGCTGAAATGCTGAGCATGGTGGCACAAAACTGTCGTCTCAGTGCTGGGGAGGCAAAGCTAGACCCCTGGGGCATGCTTGGCAAGGCCAGGCTAAACCCCCGATGAGCTTCAGGCCAGTGAGACTGTCTCAAGAGTTAGCAGGTGTTCCTGAGGATAACTACACAGAGGGAAGCAGGAAACTGCCAGAGGAAACTGCGACAACCATGAAGGCATCAGGGACACGTGTGCTCAAGCATCAGAATACAGAAAAGTTTCCTGTTCTCTCTATATTCAAGACCATCACTACTGCTCTTCTTTGTGACTGTGCAAGTGAGTGGGACCAGAGTATTTATAGACAGGAAGCTTGGCATGAGAGAAGTGCTAAGATAATTACAATCAACAGCAAAGGAAGTTGAGCATAACTGATGCCAGCCCCAGAGACGGCGAGCAGCAGAGGGATGGAGTCCACTGTTGCTACTGTCTGTGGTCACCTCTCCCGTTATTAGTGTGTGCAGTCGGTCTTTTCTCATGTCTTTGAGTCTTCTGTTAGTCACAAACGGTTTGTCTTTTGGTTTTTCAAGACAGGGTTTCTCTGTGTAGCCTTGGTTGTCCTGGAACTCGCTCTGTAGCCCAGGCTGGCCTCGAACTCACAGAGATCCTCCTGCCTCTGCCTCCTGAGTGCTGGGATTAAAGGCGTGCNCCACCACNGCCTGGCTGTCTTTTAGTTTATATAATGTGCTTGAAGACAATTTTACTGAAGGGCAGGGGAGAGCAGGCCTACTTGGACTAGCCCCTCAGAGGTGTTCCCCACGGGAGAGTGTAGGCAGTGNTCAGTGATCTTCCTGCTTTTCTGGAGTTAAGTTAGTAATTTTGTTAGGTAGCTTTGGAGTCTGGTACAGAACTCTGTACTATTCTATCTTATGCACTTGTATGTGTCTNTATACGTATTTCTGCCTTCTCCGGCTGTGGCAGAGAAACTTTCGAGTGTACAGTCAAACAGACATGTATGACACCCTGTGTATTAATAACCATGTTTAATGAAGTGTAACTGCTCATATATGTATTTTTTCCCCTTGATTTTCAACAGGCTCGTTTTTCTCCACTTCTCTACNGCCAAAATCAAGAACTGCCTAATGGTTCTGTCAAGGAAGCTCCAGCTCCTGTCCCTGCTCCTCTGGAGGTCAAGAGTCCAGATACTCCAGAGGATGCGGAAGATCATAAACCCAAGCTCTGTAGGCTGATTAAAGTTGACGACAGCTATGGCTTCCACTTGAATGCCATTTGTGGTCAGCCAGGCTCCTTTGTCAAAGAGGTACGGTAACTGGTCCCAGCAGCCCAGCAAACACAGNCCATTAGGAGCAGCATTTTCAGTGNAAGCCATGAGTTGACAGGATGCTAGTTGCTGTCACATNCCCCACTTCCAGGAATTCTACCTGTCTGCTTCTGTGCATGTATCATGGTGCCTGTACCCTGTGGGATGGGCAGTGAGACCACTGCAGCTCTCAAGCTGGGATCCCAAGATGGGGGCCTAATGCCTTCAGTCCAGAGATGTTCAGTCTGGTGCTCGGCCAGTGTGGAGTAGAGGGGGTGCAGCCCCTCAAGGAGAAAGATGTGGTTAAGTTTTCAGGAGGGAAGCTGCCTGGCACACTCTCACCCANGTTTGGAACTGACCCTCAGAACTTCTGCTCACAGGTACAGAAGGGTGGCCCTGCTGACAAGGCTGGGCTGGCGGATGAAGACGTTATCATTGAAGTGAATGGGGAGAGTGTGCAAGATGAACCCTACGAGAAAGTAGTGGACAGGATCAAGAGCAGCGGGGAACACGTCACTCTCTTGGTCTGTGGGAANAAGGCCTACGACTNCTTCCAAGCTAAGAAAATCCCCATCGTTTCCTCCATGGCTGACCCCCTTGCTGTCTGTCCTGATGACAAAGGAGAACTGTCAGCAGAGTCGGAGCACGACTCCCACACAGCAAAAGAACGAGTGAGTGGTGACCTGCTTCTCTGGGAGTCAGTCCCCAGTGCCTGTTTCCCAAAAAGGAACACAGGGTAACCAACCCGTGAGGGTTTTGTGAGGAGAGGAGGTAGGGCGAGAACAAATTTATTGTCTTCTTAGAAATGTGGCCTCATTGTANAGCCCGGGCTGATCTAGAACTCCCCGTCCTCTTCTCTCCGCCTCCTGAGTGCCGGGATTGTGGCTTGTGAAGTTATTTTCTTAGCATGTGGTTGGCCATCAGTAAATGAAGATTTTATCAGAATCATGATGGAGACCATTAGGAGAACCTGACTCGATTCTGTAGAACCAGTTCTGGTTCTGCCACATATCAGCGGATTTCCTGGCTCTGTTTTAGCTTTCCTACCTATAAAACAGGGATAATGTGCACAATTGTTTTCAGAATAAAAGTATTTGAAGAGTGCCTGGCTCACAGTGAGTAAAAACAGAGATGGTTAGGGACAGTATTTTTTCTAGTCAATATTTTCTTCATAGATGAACTTGAGATTCAAAAATAAACTGACATCCAAGTTCATAAAAGGAAATTTATGGTAGTCAGGCTTCTGATGAAAAGTCTCACTACACTTTTCCTTTCCATTGTATTAATTCTACTGATAGGTAATGTCAATTATGGTACTATAGTGGTCTTATAGAAAACTGATTACATACATACATATATACAATCATACATATATAGNCGAGAACTTTGAGTTAAATAGTAATACCTTGTATTAAACAGGAANCCAAGCATAGATGCCAGATCATGTCTTCTACAAGTGCACNGCTCTCCTCNCTGACTTAAGCATGCTTTCCTTCTGCTCACACTCTGCNGGTGTAAACCCTTGGTTTTCTCTTTTACACAGACTCACAGCACAGCCTCGCACTCTTCTTCCAACTCTGAAGACACAGAGATGTGATGAGAACAAGTGGTGGTTTTGGCTACTGGATTCCTCTTCCATGTCCAGGAACTACCTTTCCAAGGAAGGAGCTCTCTGCTGACCCCATCAGACCTCTGGAATCACTCGTCCCATGTGACTGTCTGCTGTTGTAAGGGCTGCTCAATTTAGCTGGAGGGAGCGCCCAGGTTCTTTCTATGTGATATCTTCTGAAGTGCAACTTTCCACTTTTGCTGGTAAAACCTCTTCTGCATGCTTCTTGAGCACCAGAGATGATTCATTTGTATACGTGTGAGTGGGGCTAGTTACAGTTTCAAGCAGACATCCTGTTAGAGGTGTGCTTTGCAGCAATGTTGTGGCTAAGAAGCATTATTAAAGTGCTCTTNGGGTTGCTTGCAACTTTCTTGTTGGCTAATAGGATCTGCATTTGAATAGTGCTTTTGTTCTGTGTAAACATTTCATGCTTTTTCATTCGTTTCTAGAAGCCCAACATGGCAAAACACACACTATGACCTTAGTAATAAAAGGAGACTTCCAGACAATATATTTCAGAATTTTCTTATATTGCTTTTGAGTATTAAAAAAGAACATCATCTTCCTTTTATGGACGGGGAACTTGTGTTCCAGGACAGGAGAGGGCTACTGCAGCTAACAGCTACTTACTGTCTCATCCCACAACATGAGAGGCAGAGGGAAACACAGCCTGAAACTCCACCACTGGCTTAGTGTAAGGCATTCACTCTTCACTAATTTAAAAGGAAATTAAAAAAAAAAAAGGCATACCTAAAATCTTTTGGTAAAATCTATTTCAGTTGTCTATCATCCCNAAAAGAACAAACAACCTTTTGGTTATTTTTATGGGGTAAAGTTGGGTGAGGAGGAACGCATTTGATGTTAGACCACAATCACATAGCACACCAAGCCAGGCTTGGTAAGTGAACCCAAGGCCACAGTGTTACAAACTCTGGTTTTACTAAATTTTCTGAGGGAAACCACCTGAGGAGCACCAGAATATCTTCATGCCCTGACCCTCACCCTCCTCATTTTGCACAGTCTCAGACCCACACACACTCCCTGCCGAACACTTCAGGCTTTTCTCCCACCCNTGCCTTAGTTATTACTTATGACTCCAGTACTGCTGCAGGAGGAAGAAGGCAAGTGCTGGAGGCAGAACAAACCTCCCCAGCAGCTCATTTGCTTGCAGAATTGAAGGCCCCGGGGCCGCCCATTGTGTCTCCTTTTCTTACAGTCTGCAGTGGGTCTGAGTTCAGGGTGCCATATGCTTCTCTGGTGCCTGCTTGTGAGCCAGATAGAGGAACAGTATGCTGGAGAGGGCACTGACGAGGAAGATGACGTCAAACCAGCGGTGATAGAAGTTGAACTGAAGCTCTCCAAGGACTTCAGTGATGATGGTGCGGTACTCTGGGGGCATGCTCATTCGGATCAGAAGCACAGAAGAGACAAAGTACATGCCCTGCAAAGTTGAGCCAGTTAATTCAGAAGTCACCCTGAGTGTTTCCAGGAGCAGGCCAGAGCAAACTTTAATACTATATTTAAAATTATTTATTGGGGTTGGAGAGAGTACAGTGGTTAAGACTGGCTGCTGTTTCAGAGGAACTTGGCTTGATTCCGAGCACTCCCATGGTGGCTCATCTGTACCTGGAGACAACCACGGTGAGCCACTGAGTGAGCCATCATACTGGCCCAACAAAACAATTTAAACATTTCTGAGNTGGAGAGATGGCTCAGTGGTTGTATTGTACTGTGCATGTACTGCTTTTGCAGATAACCCAAGTTTGGCTCCCAGCATACACAGTTGGGTAGCTTACAACTACCTATGACTTCAANTCCAGGGGCAACTAGACTCATATATGTATANANACAAACACATATGCCCCCTTCCCTCCAAACAAAACAAAACCCAAACATTTCTAAGCTGGGTGTGGTGTGCATGCCTGAAATCCCAGCACTTGGGAAGNAGAAACAAAGACCAGGAGTGCAAGGCCACCCTTCACTACACAGAAGACTTGAGGAGCATGGACTAGGAGGCCTTGTCTCAAATAATAGAACCTCTCCCCAACAGCATCCCAGTTTTGGCATTTTGCAGTTGTAGACACAAAGGCAGCTCATTACACTCACCATTATCTGTGCTAAGAGCAGGACAATGACATTGGAGGANTTACTGCTGGAGATGGCATAGAAGAACTGTGGAGAAAGGAGAGATGAACTCGTGTGGTACAGATAGATCCTGTCATGAACAATACGCTACACAATTAACCTTTAATAGCATCTCTTTCATGGCAAAAAGTATAGCAAGTTCAGATGGTAAGGCCTAGAAGGNTTTAAAATACAAGAAAAACCAGCCCCCCGCCCCCCACAGATGGTTGGTGGTTTTGTGTGACACAATAAAGTAACCCTCTGCTGTTAAATTCCAGAAACTATAATGCCTTGGACATCACCACAACGCAACACTAAATAGCAATTTTGGGGCACTCCAAGCACCTGCAGCTGTCAAGGGGCTCCTGAGCTCTTCCCAGACTGTGCTAGATGTNGGGAGTCCCTTTTTCCCAATTTCTCTTAGCATCTGGCTCTTCTACCAGAGAGGATCCACTTTTTACCACCACATGGTCTTTCTGAGTGTTCTTATCTTCCTCACATGTGAGCTACAATCATTCCAACCTTGAACGTCTGCCTGTCGTTTTATTTTTCTAAGTATCTGCTGAGTACCATGTGCCAAGTTTGGTTATAGGCCATATGCCAGCTCAATGAACAGAATGGATCCCTTATCTCTATTACCTTTGGAAAGATCTGTGGCTGGTAGATGATGTCTTACTTTACCTACAACTTACAGAGAAGTTGAACAGTCCTTTTATTTTTCTGGATGTCCTCTGAGTTGTTCAAGACTGCTGTGTAGGCTCTAACTCAGAAGTCANGTAATTAAATAAGGCCTTTTGAACACCGTGACGCAACACACCTTGGTAAGAGTGATGAGCAGTCCTCTGATGGATGTGACAATGATTATTCCAACCAGAATGAAAGAAGTATGTTGAGACCAGAACTTCACCTGCCATCAGAACAGGACAGGCCGTTACATTTCCAGGCANAGCGGAGAGCTAATGTGAATTCTAATGACTTCTGTGACCGTGAGAAGGAATTCCATTAGGNTCCTCCTGGTCAGTTTTGAAATAAATACATATGGGTGGTAGATACCTATGGGAAGACTCCCCTAATTAGAAGACTTAAGTCTTAAGGGTCAAAGAAAGCAAGTATAGAGAAGTGAGGGGAAAAAAAAACACTGAGAAAACCCACAGCTGATGATGAGATGGTCCTACTGTGAGAAAACCCACAGCTGATGAGATGGTCCTACTGTGAGAAAACCCACAGCTGATGAGATGGTCCTACTGTGAGAA
>LZPO01066743.1:4146-20997 GCA_001675575.1 Neotoma lepida
TATTTCTATGTCTTTTAAATTTAAATGCAAACTTCTACTTCTAATCAAGACGGTATTATAAGAAAGATTTTTTTCCTCCTACAGAAACAACAGAAAACCGAGACATGTAGCAATGGCTTTCTGGACACTAAAGCACAAGCTGTAAGTGATCCTATTCAAAAGAAAACAAGCAGATAATGAAAGTATTGCAGCTGCTTAACTTCTTGCTCTGGGAGAACATCCAGGATGAGATGTGGGGAGAAGGATCAAGGTAGAGCATCAATGCTGATGTGGCTGTGAGTACCAAGAGAAGGGGGCCTCTGGTGCTCACAGAGAGAGCCCCAGAGCTCTGCACAGGCTCCACTAGAATTCAGCTGAGAGGAATTTTCAGCTCACTAACCCGGTGGTCCGTGAGTGAATTAGTCTGATATTTGCCCAGCACTAATTCACATATCATCTCTTAAAGTTCCCTTCTGGTCCAACCTCACAAGTGAGAAGTAAATTTTAGCATGAGTTTTGGTAGTTATTCAAACTACAGCAGTAATTGAGAATTCNAAGGAAAAAGTATACTCCCATAACTCAGGAGTGAGAAGTCCTACGCAGTGACCCCAGGCAGGCTAGCTTGGGAAGAAGAATCGGGGTAAATCAGAGGCAGCTCTCGGGGGGACTGTGAGACTTGGGGTTGTTCNCTTTCACCCTGGCTCTATAGCTTTCTCTTCTTCCTGACTCTCATCTAAATGATTCTGTCCCTGCCCCGTTCTTTAAAAGGCTTCTGTAGTGATTTATTGATTCAGTATAAATGATGAACTTAAATGCAACCCAAGAAGAATAGGACCCAATAGCTCATGGTACTGAGGCTCCCTGGGGTGTCTGCAATTCTCCCAAGGCCAGAAGCATCAATCATAACCAAATGATATGGTAGAAAGTCACAATAGGCTGGGAAAGGTGAGTCGACATGGACAGTGAGGTATTTCACAGGATACTTGGAGAGCAGGGCCCAGAAGCGCCTTTCCCTGTGTCTTACCTCTTAACCAGCCAGGCCTCAAAGTCCAGAGCAAAGATGAACAGATAGGACAACCATGGAAATTAGGAGCAAGAAATCCCTGTGAGCCCAAACAGTAAAGCTCAAACAGCCCTCAATCTCCATTCTGTGAAATAACCAACAGAGCATCTCCATTTTCCCCACCAGGCAGATGCAGAGTACACAGTGGCCCACTCTTGTGTGCTTTAAATAAATGACTGGGAAAACCATCTTGATTACAGGAGCCTGCTTATATAGTTAATAGTCAGACGTACTCACAGGCCACGATGTTAGGTACTAACAATGCTCTCAGGTAAATCTACAGATACCAGAATGAGAACGATTTTAGGGATGAGGTATGCTTTTCAGTTGGGAAAAACAGAGAGATTAACAAGGCTGCTCACGAAGTACCTTAATGGTNTGTAGACTTGTCTCTGGCAACCACAGGATATCCTCAAGGACCAACCTAGACCAGAGTGATCCACCCAGAATGGCCAGTGTCCTGGCAATGAGCCTCCATTTATACCAGGAGATGCTACTGCCCTTGATGTTCAAATCTTGCCTTCAGTTTGAGTAACACCAAACTACCCTGTGCCTTTTATTGTCAATCAGTGTTCTCAGATAATTAAGATGCTGTTAATTCTTGGCAAAAAGTGTAATTAAGAAGCTTAATTATGTCTGTGCGGAGTGAGGGGACTCAGCAGGGCACAAGGCAGCCGCTCTCAGACTTTAATTGCATTAGGAGTCACCCAGGGGGAGCTTGTTAAAAATGCAAATTTCCTGGCTCATTGCCAGAGCATTCTGATTCAGCCAGTAGGGGTGGGCCTCGAGAATGTGCATATTTATTCTATATGTAAGCATCCAGGTGACTCTGACACCCGTGTGTAAGGTAACATGTGTTAGGGAGTTAGCTAGCAGCTCTTGGTTGGGGTGACCCAAGTCATCCATTGACAGGAGGTGAAGATTCTCTAAGTCACAGATCCAATGAGGTCTCAGCCTTCAAAATGCACTGGCATTCTAACGTGCTTCTGGAGCCTGCTCTGAAAAGCCGTGCTTTCCTGGGCTCCTCCCAGGGACCAGCACAAGTGCTAATGATGACTTAACCCTTTATCGTGTCTACATGTGATGAAAGTGTTATTATCCAGAAGAGGACACTGACTTTAGGGAGGGTAAATACATTTCTTGTGATCNCATGGATTTTTTATTTTTCTTAAATGTAATATGACTTNGCTTATTGAAGTCTATACTATATGAACTGCATTTGTATATAATATTACCTAAATTTACTTGACAAATACATATTCATTTCCATTATTTTGTTTTATTAGCATACAATAATTGTACCAATAATTGGTTACATTATGACATTTTCACACATCTTAATACATGGATATAATAAACTTTGATCATATTCACTTCCTTATTACCCTCTCTTAACTCTTTTACCCTTCCAAATGGTCATCTTTCTTGTCTCTATTCTTCTGCTATTTTCATTTCTCTTTTTTATCTTTTATAAGATTTTCANTGATTAAAGAGATAAGTATCAGTTGGGGCCTGCCAAAGAAGAGTGAATAATAGGATATGTTTGTATGTTTGGGTGTGTGTGTGTAAGACACNGATATGAGATATTATAAGGACTTGGTCATGCCATCATGGAGGCTGAGAATTATAGACCCAGAAAAGCCAATGGTATAAAATCCATTTTGAGTTTGAGTCTGAAGGCAGGATCTCAGAAAGCCAATGCCTAGGTTAAAAATGGGCAGAGAAAGAGTTCTTTCTTAGTCTTTTATCCTGTTTAGACCCTTAACAGATTGGATGAGGCCCACCTACAACACGGAGGGTGATCTGCTTTACTCAATCTCTCATCTAAACTTCAGTGTCATCTGGAAATTTCCTCACAGACACATCCATAAATAATATTTAACCAGATATCTGGCTAAATAATAAACAAGGTGCCATGTGAAATTAACTTTCACAGTTGCTAGACAGGGTTTTGTTACCCAGCATGCCCCTTCCTTGCTGCAGGAGGCTCATTGGAAGTCTCCTGCTTTTTGGTGTCTGGGTGTCAGGGGCTGTTTGCAGAATGCAGGNTGTGAGAGCCCCACAGATGTACTTACTCTCACAGATGTACAGAAGCTGTGTGATGGGAACAAAACTCCCTCCTTGCCCACAGACTCAGTACTTTAAACTTGACTTCAGATGATAATCTTATCACCTAACATCTCGGGCATTGCAAGAAGGATGCACCTCTGTCTGCCCTATGTTGCTTAGCTTTTCTATAAGCCCTGGTCTCTGGTGGGGTCCTGGTCCAGGAAACGACTTTGAGGAAGAAGTAGAGTAGAGAGAATACATGCAGAACTTCAGGCCATCTCCTGCTATGTGATACTGAGCCCCTAGACTGTTCAGAGAAAAATTGGTTGTAATCATAGGAGATGAAGAAGGTAGCAGACACCCAGAGAGATATGGTGTTTCTATTGTGAATATTTCACAAATTTGATCATGAATTCAAGCATTTGATGCTTACAAAGAATCAAGAGAAGCAGAAGAGGAAGAATCTAGGGAGCACCAGCTAACATGCGGTTGGTTCCATCCCCTGTACCAAAAGAAGAAACAAAACAGCAAAAATGTCAGAAGTATGTCATTTAAAGATGAAGAAATTAAGGCAGAGGAAAGAGAAGTGCCACCACTGGCAAGTGGGAAGGATAGACCACATTTATACCTTCTGTACTCCAAATTGTAGAGTCATTTGGGGACAGTTGGATACATAAAATCATGAGCGTCACTAAAAGAGAGCCCTAGCCCATTATTAGATGCTTGAGAAGGAATAAGAGAATGTAATTTTTAAAAATGTAACAGTTTAGGGTTTTACTTCATAGAAAATCTGACAATAATGGGGATCACTCATTGGAACGGTAAGTAATTGGAGCCAGGTAGAGGACGAAGACAAGTCCCAACCAGGATTTGGACTACAGTTGACACAAGAGGTAAGTGACAATGATCTCATGCTGGGTGCAGCAGCAGGCAACAATATCGTGTGTCAGGAAGAGCCATAGGACTTAGAGCTGGGACACAGGGGAGAAACATATCCTGGCAGACCTAGATCACATGTGGAGCAGGGCCGCAAGGTTAATGCTGTCCAGACCCAGCCACTCTCAGGAATCTGGGTCTCAGGGCTGGATCAGTGACACCTGAAGGCTACCAAGTACTACAGGACAATTGACAGAAAGCAGCTTCTCAAGGAAATCCTATGTGGCTGACTGCAGGTTCACAGAATGAGTATTGTGGAAGAGTTTGTTTAAAATGCAAGACAAAAGAGAGCAAAATAATGTGTGTTATAGAGCATATTCCAAGATTAGTATTATCTCATACACTTATAATTGAAAAATTTAAATTATTACCATGCTTCAACTGAACAATTTAAAAATGCATTTCCACATTAAAATTGGCATAACTCCTGCTCACTAATTCATATTCCCAGAATTCTGTGCAAACGAAACAAAGCCACAAAGATAGATGAACTAAAAAATGCTGAAAAATACAGAATTCATAAAATAAATTATGAGTTATCTATATAAAACAAAGTCCCAGCTAGTTAAAATGATGTTGAATGTTTATGGAAAACACANTAAATAGAAAGGAAAATTAGAAAATGTGTGAATTAGATGACAATCCAATCCACTTAGCTAAAATATTTTCCTTAATGAAGTTGCTTGAATCAGTTAACAGCTAAATCTGTTGATAACCTCTATGGTAGCCATAGGTCTACAGCAGAATAGCAATAGCCATGGACAGTATTCAGCCCCGAAGATGCCATGATGCCAGTTGGTTCCTCCTGGCCATTTCAAGGTCAATATGATAGAAGCCTGAGGTAGTGCTTCTTGGGTTCCCATGGACAGTGTAGGATTGGATCCTAGATGTTGACCCTGTCCCTTCATCCCCCGTCTTTGTTGACTTTGCTTTCACTTTAGGTCTAATAATGAGATCTTTTTGTAGCCAGTGTGATGCCTCAGCTTTCCTGGCTACAGAAAACCCATGTGGAATGGAAAATTTCAGCATTGTTGACCACTACCCTAAGATAGATTCTAGTCACCAAAAAAGCCTGGTCAAAAAATAAAATATAAAATTCAGCTGTGTTGATGTGTCTCTCAAACCCATACTGGGTGTTCTAGCTTGCTATGATAAACACTGACCAAAAGTAACTTTGAGAGGAAAGACTTATTCTCATTGTACATTCCCAGGTTACAATCCCTCAAAGGGGTGGGGCGGGACGGGGTGGGTACTTGCAGCAGAGATGGTGGAGGAATGCTGCTTAATGGCTTGCTTGCTTGATTTGCTCAACAAGCTCTCTTCCATAGCCCAGGACCATCTGTCTAGGGATGTTCCACCCATGTGGTCCCTCAAGAAATCCCTTAGGAATCAAGAAAATGCCCCCACAGGCATGCCCACACAGCAATCTGATGCAGGCAATTCTCTATTTGAGATTCCCTCTTCCCAAGTGTGTCTAAGTTGTGTCAAGTCTAAAATAAAAACCAACTAGGACATTGGGAGCAAGCTCAGTATTGTATTAGAACATGGTGGTGGACCACCATAAGTAAAATTCCACAAATATGTGAACATTCCTACTCTAAGCCAAATAAGTACTTCATCTTGATGACTGTAATCCTGAAGTCCTTCTTGGCTGTCTGTATGTACCTGTGTGTCTTTGTGTGTGTGTGTGTGTGTGTGTGTGTGTGTCTGTCTGTCTGTGTGTGTGTGTCTGTGTGTGTCTGTGTGTGTGTCTGTGTCTATGTCTGTGTATACATGTGTTTCTGTGTGTATGTAAGTGTATGTTGAGTGTGTATGTGTATGTGTGATGTTGAATGTTCCTATTTTGTTTTCCATGTCCTGTGTTGTGCTTTCTGCAAACATCCTGCTTTCATTGAAGAAACCACCAGTTGTGTTGGAGATGTTGCTCAGTGGTAAAACACTTGTCTGGCATTCACTACTTGGTGGCCCTGTAGTCCACCCCCAACCCTGCAAACAATAAGAACAGCAACAAGACAAAGACTTTTAAGACAAAGAAGAAACTACCATCATCCTACTATAGTTGTTAACGCCCTGCCCCAATCTCCCACCACAGAAGCCTTCAAGTACCCTAGCTGGTGAGTCAGGAAACCACATCCCTCACCAGATACAGCTTCAGCCCTGATATGCCTCTCTGTCAATTGAGGCATGACTATTAAGCGCAGGGGGATGGGGAAACTTTTTCTAGAAAGGTCTAGAGAGTAACTATTTCCAGTGGGTCAAATCTGCAGCCATAGGCCACAAGTGTCCCAGGACAGCTCTGAATGTGGTCCAGCGGTCCAGCACATTTGTAGATAATAGTATCACGTCACAGTGTGAAAAGATCCAGGTGGAAGGCCAAAGAATCTTGTGTTTGATAACCACACGCAATAACCATGACAGACACACTTGCTTAGGAAGAATAAGNTTGCACTGGCTTCTTTTTCCTCCGGTGTGTTTCCAGCTGGGAGCCTGGCCACANTAAGGATAGCTCTTCTTCCCAGTCAGGGCCCCACCTATCTGTCATTCCTCCTGAGAACCCCAAGATACATCCCATGGCAGACTCTAGCTGTCAGAGATGACTCTCAATCTAATCACATTGACAAGACCAACCATCACACTTCATCCCATTTTTATGAGAATCCTAGTAGTGGTCTATTTGTTTTCTAATCTTCTGTAACAAATTCCATTGAATGAAGTGACTTTAAACAACCAGATGGATTCTCTCATAATTTGGAGGCTGAAGAGAAAGCCAAGATATTGGCTGGAATGTACTCCCTCTCAGGATAATGAACAAGAAACTTTCCTTGCCTGCTCTGGCTTCTGGTGGTATCAGGTTCTCCATGGTGTATGACTCTTAAGACTCTGCCTTTTAAGAACCTATTTACTGAATTTAGAAACATCCTTAAATTCNGGATGGTTCTCATCTTGAAATCTTTGACTAACATTTGCAAAAACCCTCTTTACAAGCAAAATCACAACCATGTGTTCTAGCGTTTAGGACTGATATGTATATTTTAGGGGATACCAACCACCTAACTAAAAGCAGTTATTGTAGTTCTTTCCCACAATTACATGTTCGTTAAGTGGGGGGTACAGATCATTTGTCTACTCAGACTTGATGGATTTTCAGTTTGGGAGGATGGCGCATAAGGAACTGTATTCAGGGAACCTCACCTACACTTGCACTTGATGGAGGTGAGATGTGGTTTTCAACCTTAACCTGATGCTGGAATGGAATGAGACTTTGAGGGGCTTCTAGGAAGTGTGGTCATATTTTTATATGGGATAAATATCAATAATTATAGTAAAAAGTCATAAAGAGTCAAGAGGCATGGGATGTCAGTTTGAAAATATATCTCTCTAAGGTTTCAACACCTCTATCTTGAAAGGTAAGATCTATATCTCACAAGAAAGACAGGGGATGGGAAAGCAGGGAGAAGTATACCTCATCATCTCATCTTCTTGCTCAACTTGGCCTTGCTACATTAACCCTTAACGCATGCTATTAAAACTTAGAATTGGGATCCTAACCACTGGATCCCTGCGATGGGCTAGCTGTGAGGAACTTGCATGGCCATAGCTGTGGTGATGGCTACCCTGCAGTATTCCTATCACCCCCCATCCCCGACAGCCAGACTGCAAGCACCTGCCAGGATCTACAGAAGAGCTTATGACAACAGCCGCAGGCTTCTTGGCTCTCAAATCTCTCTACAAGTCTCTTCAATCCACCCCAAATAAACACTGCAATACCATGTTTGTTGTGAAAATAGTCTTTCAAACAANTCCTTTAGCACTTCCTTTCAGGNAGAGGGAGACCACAATTCTCTCACAGAGAGGTTTAGGAGCTGTTCAGAGATCTGGGGCCCTGTGATATAGAAATTCTGAAGGTTAAAGGGGTGACATGTTAGTGTCCTAGGGGTATGAGAACAAATACCCCAAAGTGGCCAACTGTAACAGTATTTTCTCATCATGCTGGAGGCTGGAAGTCCCTGTTCAAGATGTGAGTGTTGGCCTCTGAGACTTTCTCTTTGGCTTCTAGAATGCTGTCTTTTTTCTGGGTCTACATACATATGTCAATATTTCTGTCCTGTCCCTTTGTCTTACAGAATATAGCCACACTGTATTGCTTCCACATAAATGACTGCATTTTACTTTAATTCCTTTTGTAAAGAGGCTGGTTCTAATCCAGGCTCATCCTGAGGTACTGAAGGTTAGAACTTCAGTAGGAATTTTTGGGAGCACACAGTGAGTCTACAATAGCAGCTGCTCCTACTNTGCTGACTGTGCTAAGGGGTGGTGACCCCATCAAGAACAGGGCTCTAGGGACAACACTGCCAATGACAAGTGGTATCCCCTTGCCAAGGATACTTCACTTTTTCAACTCTCAGCTCCCACTTGTTGAAAAATAAGGACAACAATCATATATCCCTCACAGGGTTGCTATAAGCATTAAACTAAGAGTAATTGACTCTCTGTATCCATAGATTGCCTGTCCCCAGCTGACTGCAGATTTGACGTTTTAAAAATTGTATCTGTGATGAACATACAGATTTTCTTGCCTTGGCACTGGTCCCTAGACAATATACTATAACAATAATTTACACAGAGTTTTAGGTAATCTAAATAATCCAAAGATGATTTAAAGTTAGGGAAGCACATGTCATGCTCATATACTATGCCATTTGATACAGGAGATTTGAATCTCACTGTATTTTGGTATGAGAGAGGTGCTGAGCCAGTCCCCAGAGGATACCAAGGGCCAACTGAATATACATAAAAATACTACAGTACACAGCTAGTTCTGGCACCAGAACCAAGCATATTAAATGCAAGTTCATCAGACTGGACTACCAAGCATCACTGAGGCTCCAGTGGAGGCTAGCAGAAGAACCAAAGCTCAGCTGCTTCTCCACCTCCTCTGTTGTTACTGAGGCCCAAACCCATCCATAGCCACAAACACCAGCTGGTTCCCGCCCAGTCTTTCTGCTTCCTTTTCTTGCCACAGCCCATCCCACCTCCATCTGGTGTCTACACAGCATCTTCATCTCAACAGCCCCCTGCTTGAAATTCCCTCAGAGCCTTCTGCTTCTGCTAATGGTGGGGGAGGATGAATTGGAAGTGCTTCTTCCTGGCAGACAAGCCCTCACCTCCTCCTCATCTAATGCTTCTCAGAGTGCGTTGGCCTCAGCCCACACCCAACGCCTTGATCTTGTAGCCTCTTCCTACCTCAGAACCTGGACACACACTGTTCCCTTTCCAGAGCATTCTTTCTGTTAAGTGACTGAAAGTCTTCATTCAACCTTGAGGTCATGCCTAAACAGCATTTTCAGTGAAATTGCCATCATTCCTGCCTTTCATGGCCTGGAGTGAGGTAGATGCCCCAATATACTGCCTCATAGCCCTCAGTGCTCATACTCTGTCCCTCAACATTCTGTATGTGGTATGGTCCTTTGCAGGCTCTTAAGTAGATATGTTATATGAGGAGAAAGAAGCAGCTTAGCAGCTTTCTATTAGAGAAGTCTGCTTGAGCCGTTCCACTCAAGGCCTTCTGTGGGCTTGATGTAAACTCTCACCCCAGTACTTTCTGTGAACAGACAAGAGACCCTTCTACTGAAGCCTTGACATCAGGGTACAGCCAGGCTTGTTTGATATCAGTTGATTCATAAATGTGTGCAAAGCAAGCTTTGTTCTGCAAGAGAGATGGCTGTACACTAGCATAGCTGAGGGATCCTGAAGTACATTTTTTTTTGCTCTTTAGATTTGGGGGTTTTTTTTGAGATTATAATTATAACATTTCTTTCCTCCAAATCCTCCCATAAACCCCTCCCTGCTCTCCTACAAATTCATGGTCTCTTTTTTCACTAATGGTAATTGCATGTATATATGTATATACATATATTCCTAAATATAACCTGCTCAGCCTATATAATTACTTGTATGTATGTGTTTAGGGTTGACCAAATAGAGTACTTTTTTTAAAAACATAATTCTTTATTGATTCTTTGGGAATTTCACATCATGCACCCCAATCCCACTTACCTCCCAGTCCCTCTATATCCACCCCTCACTCCTGCTTCTCCATCTTTCCAGCACCTCTTCATTCATCCTAGTGGCATAGGGAGCTACAGGTGTGTTGCACAGTACACCCCTTTTGTCCAATCAGCCCTACCTACAAAAAGTTCATTGAAATGAGTATTTGGTCTGGTTCAAGGCCTCTGGCACACCATCATCACTGGATCCTCACTGAAACTCCTCTTGGATATCCTGCTGTTGCCCTGAGCCAAGGAGATCCTGCAGTTATTCATTCTGAAGGACAAGTCCCTTTGAGCACTCCAGCAGGTCATAGATGGGATAGATATTAGGGTGGGCCAACCCAAGGCCCAGGATGTGGGTTGTGGTGGTAGCTGAGCTGGTTGGTCCTGGCCACTGGGACTGTCCCCTCAGGCAAGGGGCAGAGCCAGCTCTTCTAGGCCCATAACATTAGAGACAGCTCTCCCACACCCATTATGAGGGATGGGACCATCTCTCCCGAATGCGGGGTGGGTGGCGGAGGTGGCAGCTCTCCCATGAGGGGCAAGACCAGCTATCCTAGGGCCAGTGAGGGGCAGGGCCAGCTCAGCACAGATTTCAATACTCATGGTTCCTATTACTCCCTGTGGTAACACCGACCATGGAAATCACAGACCCAAGGTGCAGCAATAACATGGACCCAGACATGCTCTCNGTAGCAGCTTGTGCCAGAAGTCACAGTGGCAGCCCCAGTGGCAGCACAGGCCACACAGATCAGTATGGCCCCGGCTGCAATAAGGACCTCAGACACCAACATGGTGGCAGGTAGCTCCCAAAATGGAGAACTTTTAATAATATCTTCATGATTGGGTTTCATTATCTCTAGTACCACATACAAGTAGTGAAAAAAAGGAAAACCAAAAGAGACTTTTGTTTAGGCCAAAGTTTAGGCCTCACCTTCAGAGACGACTCAGAGGNCTCAGTGTGAGAGATGACTCAGACATCAAAAGACTTGCTGCTCTTACAAAGGCCCAGGTTTGGTTCCCAGCATCCACATAGTGGCTTACAACTATCTGGAACTCCAGCTCCAGGGGATCCTATACCTCTGACCTCCACAAGTACCTGTACTTAAATGCACATAAACACATGGGCACACACAGTGTGTGTGTGTGTGTGTGTGTGTGAGAGAGAGAGAGAGAGAGAGAGAGAGAGAGAGAGAGAGAGTTAAAAATAAAAATAGAATTAATCTTGTCCTCACATCATCATATGAAAATCATTGGTAGAGAGAGCCAAGACCAAAGATTTCTGGATAATCCTAGACAAAAACCAATTGCAGATCATTTGCACATTGGATCATTACTGCATATCAAAGCCCATAAGAAACTCTGTGTCCTAACTGTGCTATCATGCCTCATCNAAGGCCCAGATAAGATTACACCATCTATCCTCCTCTGCCACTGCCCAGTTTGGGTTCCTCATTTTCTTGGAAGTTGGCATCACACCAAAATGGAATCCTCGTGACTTTCTGTCACTCTTCAACTTAAATCTCTCCCTCTCTGGTTGAGTAGATAATGCAGAATGAGGGTTTGCAAAGCCATGCTGAACTCTTGTGGGCTATTGTTGGAGCCCACTACGTTTCCTAGTGGCTGTACCCAGCAGGACTGCATAAGAAGATGATTGGACCACGGGCCTGGGTACCAGGTGTTTGTAAGGGTCTACACTTGACTGTAACTATCAAGGGGGAAAGTCTTTTGCTCCACCCCTTGGCATTGTTATAAATAGCCTTTTGGAATAAAGTTCTGGGCCGGTGGATAAGGATNCAGGCCTAAAGGGGGAAATTATTAAGGCAACTCCATGTAGTTAATAGAAGATTTATTTAAGGGTAACTTACAGCCAGTAAAGGGGTTGGTTACAGGGTCCAGGAGACNAGAGGTGCAGTCCAGTGGTATTCTCTGGAGAACTCTGCTCGGTCTACCACCCAGNGTCCAGGATCCAGGAACCAAGAGGGCNGGCTCGGATGGATCACCAGTCTTAAAGGCTCCCGTGTTGGCCAGCCCCAGGGGGAGGTCCTAGGTAGGTGTGGCAGTTACCGGAAGCCTCACTAGGGGTTGTGCTTCCAGGTCAAAGCTGGAACTGCTGCCCACTACACATGCCCACCTGAGGCTATCCTGCATTCTCTCTGTTTCTCTCCCTCTTTATTTCTAACTAAGTCCCTTATCCCTCATTCCTCAAGAGTCCCTGGGGTAAATAAATGAGGGGCTGGTCCCCCACAGGCTATAGTGGTGGCAGAGGCAAAGCAACACTGAAATTGGATCCGTAGGTACAGGATGAGCAGCAGGTGAGCACACAAGGTCAACAAGAACTACAGTCTCACTGTGGAAGAACAGCATGCAGATATGAGCTGGGAGAGGCAAAAAAGGCCCCTGAGGCTATGGACTATAGATGTAGGCCCTTTAACTGTCTACCAAAAAGTTGATAAGAGTCCAGCATCATTGAAGCCCAAACTTGGCCTCTANGGTGAGATCAAGACTACTCTGGAAAAATAGTCAAATCTAGGATAAAGAAAGGTAGACTGAATCCAGAACAGTTGGTTATGAGAGACAGTAAGAAAGTGTNCTCAACCAAAGNTGAAAAGTGTCCCAGATGTGGAAGCCAGCCAGAAGAGGCTCCTGCTGGCCAAATGCACTCATTGATTTGTGNGTACAATCAGGTNCAGTAATGCATTATAAACCACCAGGGAAATGGAAATGCAAAGGAATTCCCCTAATGATAAATCTATAGGCTAATCAATTACTTCATTATTGGAGGAGGACTAATGCTGAGAGCCTAAGATGAGTATGGAGAGACAAGCAATTTGACTCCAGTCAAAGGAAACAAAATGAAACGGAAACTCTCCTATTGAAAGGGGTAAAAGAGGGCTGGTGAGATGGCTCAGTGTGTAAAGACATTTGTCACCAAGCATGACGGCCTGAGTTTGAGCCTGAGGACCCACATGGTTGAATTCTATGAGTGCTTTGTGGGTACACACACACACACATACAGAGAGAGAGAGAGAGAGAGAGAGAGAGAGAGAGAAAGAAAGAAATAATAAAGTTTTTTTTAATGGCTAGAGAAGAGGTTCACATATGTCAGCTGGATGAAAGAGGAGACAAGAGTGGAAATGAATTTGACTTGGTAGGGTTAGAGGGGCCCATGAATGCCGTGCTTGTCCCAACAGTGCTAAGGGAAAATCCTCAAACATTACTGAGTTAGACACAAAAGTGGCCTACAGGTGGGAGACAAATGTTGCATGGACTTAAGTATCTGACATTGATGCTGTGTTATGTACTGTGACTACATGAGAGAACTCTTGTCCTGAGAAGTTCTCAAGGATTCACACCTCAAGGATTTGTGTTGAGATGTGTGTAATAGCTTCTCTCAACTTCAACAGTTTTACTTTCCTTTTCTTTCTCTTTTCTCCCTGGAACTGGGGGATTGAAAACCCAGGGCCTTGTACATTCTAGGCAAATGAGCTATATTGACATCCCAACTTAGCAAATTTCTGTTAGAACTTAGTTCAGAAAAATGAAGGAAGGAAGGAAAGAATGAAAAGATCAAGGAAGGAAAACATGAAGGNAGAAAGGAAGGAAGGAAGGACAAATGAATGAACACAGTACACAAAGAAAATAGGTTGAGGATGATATTAGGTATAGTTTCATTTAATCATCTGCATTATATTATACATTATACCATTGACATCATGTATATTACATTTATTGTAAATGCAGTGGTTACAATCCAGGAAAAGACATTCTAGCGTTCTTTGTGTGTCCTTATTTTTGCATGCTTATATAAATTTAAAACATCGCCCATTCCTTCTCCCTAAACTCCTCCTCTGAGTGCTGAATTAGAGTGTCTGACACACGTGTCACACATAGCACTACAGTTGTCATAACAAAGATTAAAAATAAAAAAAGACAAAAGCTGACTGCTTATATGAGTGGCAGATCCATTCTCAGTTTGGGCCACTGTGGACAGATTCTAATCCCAGATGATCTNTGTAGCCTCTCACCCAAGCTCACCACAGCTGAACCTTGTTCAAGAAAAGAAATGGAACAAATACACCAGCATTAAGATAATAGCTGAGAGAAGTTCACTGTTACTCCACTCACATGTCTACACTTCCATGGGATGTTGTAAAACAAAGATATTTCATCTTAATGATTTCATCTCCAAGGGGGAAATGCCTNCCNTTACTGTATGTCCCCAAAGTACTAAGGGGCCTGCTCAGATTATTAAAATCACACCATGGGGACAACAAGTCCCTGCCCACTTGTCTTCAACACCACCTGTGCCTTTCCTTCAATCTAGCCTCCTCTTGGTCCTTTGTCCTGCTTTGAACACGCCCAAAAACTNACTTAAGAAGTCTCTCTCTCCCCACAGTGACAGTGTTTCTCAATTAGGAGATTNTTGGCTTATCTTAGAATGTCTGCAACTTCACAGCCCTTGCCTAAGAAAAATATTTATTATAAAACATCATGCTATCCTTATGATAAGAGATCAATACATATATACTCTCAAAGGCACCACCATGTGAGGTCTCAGGGAGAAATGGCATCTTTAGTTGTATTGCATTTTCTTTTTTTTTAATTGAAAATAAATTCTTCTCTCACACAGTACATTCCAACCACAGTTTACCCTCCCTCCACACCTCCTAGTGCCCCCCTCCCCACACCTCCCCTCTCCCCCAGATCCACTTCCTCTCCGGTTTCCTCTTCAGAAAAGAGCAGGTCTCCAAGACAGGACAAGGAAGATACAATAAGACAAGGCAAAAGCCCTCATATCAAGGCTGGACAAGGCAACCCAANAGAAGAAGAAGAGTCTCAAAAGCAGGCAAAAGAGTCAGAGATACACCTGCTCCCATTGTTAGGATTCTCACAAGAATACCAAGCTAACAGACATAACATATATGCAGAGGATCTGGTGCAGACCATACAGGCCCCATGCTTGCTGTTCCAGTCTCTGTGAGACCATATAAGCCCTGTGTAGTTGATTCAGTGGGCCATGTTCTCCTGGTATCCTCCATCCCCTCTGACTCCTACAGTCTTTCCTCCCCCTCTTCCTCATGGCTCCCATCTCCTAGGGGAGGGAGTGGATGGAGACCTCCAATTTAGACTCTCTCTCTGCATAATGTCTCGCTGTGAGTTCACAGCACCAACTCCCACCTGCTTCTTGGGGAAGCCTGATAACAAATAGACAAGACGCTGATCTATGAGTATAGCAGAATATCACTAGGAATCATCTAACTGTTTGTTGTTGTTGTTGTTTGATTTTTTTTGCCAGTCATGTTTGGGTCTACCCTAGGTCTCTGGGCTATCCAATCTCTGGTTCCTAGCTATCCAGGTAGTGTAGGGCACGGGTTCCCTCTTGGGGGTGGGCCTCAAGTTAAACCAAACATTGATTGTCCACTCCCACATAGCTTGTGCCANTATTGCCTCAGCACATCTTGCAGACAGGACAGATTATAGGTGGAGGGTTTTGTGGCTGGGTTGGTGTCCAGATTTCTCTTTCTGTAGCCTGCAAAGTACCTTCTCAAACCAAAGAGACTAGAATGTAGGGGTGAAAGCTCCAAGCNTGCACCACTTTGACCTCTCTACATTCAATGAGCTGAGAGGAAACTGTCCTCAACAATGGGGCCTGCCCAGTTTTCACAGGACAACCTTCTGTCCTAGCATCAGCCTGGGTTGTTTACAGATCTCCACAGTACCTTACCCAGTCCCATCACTGGAAGCCTTGCCTGGCTACAAAAGATATCCAGTTCAGACTCTGTACCCTTCACTNCTAGGAGTCCTCACTGGGGCTACCCTTTCATTATCAATTATCAGTTGATNGACATCCGGTTTGGTTCCTGTCTTAGTTAGGGTATCTGTTGCTGTGAAGAGACACCATGACCACAGCAACTCTTATAAAGGAAAACATTTAATTAGGGCTGTCTTACAGTTTCAGAGGTTTAGTCCACTATTATCATGGCAGGAAGCATGGCAGCATGGCAGGCAGACATAGTGCTGGAGAAGGAGCTCAGAGTTCTACATCTGGATTCACATGCAGCAGGAAAAGAATGCCACACTGGGCATGGCTTGAGCATCTGAAACTTCAAAGCCCACCCCCAGTGATGGACTTCCTCCAACAAGGTCATACCTACTCCAACAAAGCCAGATCTCCGAATAGTACCACTCTCTATGGGCCTATGGGGACCATTTTTATTCAAACCACATTTGCTAGACATTATGAATAGAGCAACAGTGAATAAGGATGCTCAAGTATCTCTGTAGTAAGACATAAAGTTCTTAGAGTATAATATGCACAGAAGTGTCATATCCAGGTCATATGGTAAATCTAATTCTAGTTTTCTGAGAAGCCTNCAGACTGATTGTCAAATGAGCTGTNTTGGTTTTCCACTGCCAGCAAGTGTATGAGGGCTCCCCTTTCCCCACATCCATACCAGAATTTGTCATTTGTATTCCTAAGCTTGGCCATTCTAACTGGGGTGAGATGGAATCCTAAAGTAGTTTTACTCTGAATCTTCCTGATACTTAAGAATGTTGAAACTTTTTAAGTTTTCTGGACATTTGTATTTGTAGCATGCTTCTNGTCAGCTACCAGCTCACAAATAACAACACTGAGACTTATTATTAATTATGNAAGTTTGGCCTTTAGCTCAGGCTTGTCCCCAACTGTCTATGATAACTCAAATTAATGTTTCTATTAATCTATATTCTGCCATGTGGCTTGGTTACCTCTGCTCTGTACCATATGTC